>JAJOOJ010036928.1:0-11344 GCA_029582625.1 Solanum boliviense | reverse complement strand
TATAACGAAAGTTTTGTGAATGGATTGTCATATTATCATTCAAGTTATGCCAAGAAGCTAACAAAGTAAGTGACTCAACACATAGAAGATGTGTGATTTTCTTTGAGAAGAAAAGACGAGCTTCAATAAAATTGAAATTATCAATCTCTGAGTCAGAAATGATTTGATTATGTAGATGCAAAATATTTATTTGATCTGCATAAAACTCCATTGGAAATGAGCTATTTGTTTACATATGGAGGCACAACAATATCTTGGCATTCAAAGAATCAAACATTGGTAACCACTTCTTCAAATCATGCAGAAATAATATTGATCTATGAAGTAAGCCGGGAGTGTGTTTGGTTGGAATCATGATCTATCATATTCACAAAACATATGATTTCCCTTTGGCAAAGGATATTCCAGTCACCATATACAAAAAATATATATAGCTCAATTGAAGGGAGAATACAATCAAAGGAGATCAGACAAAACATATTTCACCAAAATTCTTTTTCACACACGATCCTCAACAAAATGGTGAGATAGACGTTCAAAGACCCGTTCAAGTGATAATCTTGTAAGCTTATTCACTAAGGATTGTCAACATTAATATTTGAGAAGTTGTGATATAAGATTAGAATGCATCATTTTCGAGATATCAAGTAAAGTTTTAATCGGGGGGAGAAAAATACATGTTGTACTCTTTTTCTTAACCATGGTTTTACCCCAATTGGGTTTTTCTGGTATGGTTTTTAACGAGGCAACATTCAAAGCGTATCAAAAGATGTGTGTGCTCTTTTTTCTTCACTAGGATTTTTTCCCACGAGGTTTTTTCCTTGTAAGGTTTTAACGAGGCATATTATCTATGGACATTCAAGGGGGAGTGTTATAAAATTATATAGTGCGGATGTCCACTACACCAAGAAGTTACTACATTACTTCCTTCCATTACAAAAATAACCTCCACCTTATGATCATTATTCATGTAAACTTTCATATCCAAAACCTCATCCATTATATACATGTTTAATGTCATGTTTATGACTAACCTTTTGTATGTCTATAAGTTACACTATACATAGAGGCATAAAGGTTCATATTGTATACACTTGAAGATTTGGTGAACACTTGAACACTCGAAAGAAAGAAAGTTATCTTATATTGTTCCTCTTGTCTTATATTCTTCTTGTCTTTATCTTTATATTGTTCTTTTGTTCTTAAGTTTTACAACACAATAAAATATTTGTCAAATAAGCAAAAAAAAATTATTTCTTGTGGTTGTAAAACCATTAACCATAATCATATACAATACAAAAGAAAACAAAAGCAAAAAGAGTCAAATGGGAATGGAAATTGGATACAAAGTAATAGGCATTAAATCCGCTTTACATTCAAACTGAAGCATTTCACGTAGCAAAAGAATGATGAAAAATAGAGGAAGCTTCCAATTATTGTCACACCCCGAGGCTACCCCCTTGACGTAAACACAGGACCTAAGATCACGAGTGACACCAAGCTAACCCTGAAGCTGGCATATCATAAGCGTACTAAAATGATATGAATAAAGAGATACTACACATAAGCTAAAACAGTGTAATAACCAACTAGTCTGAATATATGAAATATACTAAGAGTTCAATAATAACTGAAAGATCAAACTAGATCTGACTAAGTTACTAGGCATAAACTGACCAAAACTACGTAGTTTAGGGATCAAACGACGTAGTTTAAGTTCCTAACGCATAGGGGAAAGGAACAAAACGACCCTGACTTAATTCCGATGAAGGCCACCCACGGAGGGACCTACGGTCCACGGGTTGACCTATAACCGTAGGTAGGGGTCATCGGTCAAGTCTGCCCGAGAGGACTTCACTAAAACTAGCATAACTTTTTACTCTGATATGGAATTTTAGAACACTCGGTGGTGTTGGAAAGGCGATTCAATTATCTTTCATTTGATAGGTCATGGGTCACCTAATTCCTTTTTTGCTAAGAGTTATGACCATTTGAAGTTGACACAACATCAATTTCCCTCTATCTGGCTACTGACCCTCACCTACGGTCAGTCTGTAGGTCCAACCACGGACCATACTGGTCTACCGTGGGTAGGATCAGAGACTATAAAGATTTGGGCCTTAACGACGGAACCCCACCTACGGTTTGTGGTCCCACCTATGATCCGTGGGTGGTTCCGTTGGTACTGGCACCAAATTTTCTGAAAAATAAGATTTTCTTTGTTTTGAGATCCGATGTGTTACAATTACAAATTATTTAATTATAATGAAGATTCTTTTAAAAGCCTTTTGATTCAATAGAAAACAACACAATAACGAAAACGGTTTTAAAAGAGATTTAAAAGTAATCATGAAATTTATTATGGATAAAGGAAAGTGAAATACAGGAAAAAATTAAAAGATTTGAAGGGTAATTTTGTTATTTAATGAGTTTATCCCATGATAAAAATATGATGAGATTACTATACAACCTAAGGATAGAGATAACTTAATCCAGTATAAATTATTAATTATGCGATAAGTTATTCCAGATTGGCCAACCAAAAAATAAATTAAGTGGCATCATATTTTAATCCCAAGACTATATGTTGTTATCCCTCACAGCAAACTATCCCTTAGAAGTTTGGAATTAATCAAATAAAGGGATCTATCTTTCCACAAATGTCCGGTCTGATTCACTATTTACTTTTTACTAGCCAATACACGTAAATTACATACTTATTATGCAAAAATTAAATAATACATGAATTACGCCTATCATTATACATTCACTCATTATTATTAGTTTGAATGTTTGACTTATTTAGGTTTATTCTTCTTAAATGAACATCAATTTACAAGGTGAAGGATCTATTATTTTTAAATTGTAAGTACATTAATATATTTTTTCTTTTCAAGTTAAATAGTAGATTTATTTTTATTTGAGCAAGTACAAAATTTGATTTAGTTACTATAAAATAACCAAAAGATTCTAGTATTGGTAAAATATATTCACAATAGTTAATTACAAATTGATAACTTTCATCTACTATAATAAACACCAACTTACCTATTTAAATTAAATTTTAGATTTATTTATGTTATTATAACATCAGATTTTGAATATCAAAATAAATATAAATTTCCCTTAATAACTTTCAATATCAAGAAAAAATTACTTTTATTGGGATATTTGGCAAGTAATTTAATGACCACTGTGAAATTTATGTATATAAATATGCAAGATATTTCCTCTTTTTAGTAAACATATTTTTTGAGAAATAATTAAGTAATATATTTTATTATATTCTAGCATGGAGCATAAGTAGACAGCAGGACACCAAAAAATTCCATTGGCGAAAATAGAGAATGAATCTGCTTGATTCACCACATTCTCTAAACAACGTCCTGGCTTATACAAAAAAGCTTGTGAACTTGTTAGAGAATGTGATGTCGATCTTGAAATTGTTATGTCTTCACCGAAAGGTATACCTTATTCCTTTATTAGTCCAACCTCTAATGTGGTCATTGATCGTTTTATAAATCCTACAACAAAATTAAATGCAAGTGATCGACTTGTTGCTGTAGAAGCACGCAAAAAAGTAAGTCAGTTTAATGATATTCTTAATGAATTGGATGAAAGAAAAAAGATTGCAAATGAAAAATTAGACCGAATGAATGAGGCTAGAGATATAGGTTGGTGGGAGTCCATAGACCGATTCAGTGTACATGATACAATGAAGTTTGAAGCTTGGTTAACTTCCGGTGAATTTAATTTGAACGAACATTTGGAGCAGCTAGAAAATGGAGCTTCATCCTCCTCACAGATTCCATCAGATGATGCAAATATCTCACCTAATGTCTTCTAGACGAATTATCTTCGGATAATATTATTTATCAAAGTCCTTTGCTTTAATTTTTTGTTATTTATTATTTTGTTTCAATAAATGATACTTACTACATGTACTTGAGTTTTTATGGAGAATGGAAGCGGGCCTCTTTTTTTCTTAAAATTCAAGAGCAGTTCTTTGTAGGGTAACTCATGTAATTTAAAATTTCGAGAAGTGGACCTCTCTTTTGAATCTTTAATTTTTTATAATTGAATTATGTAAAGAAAGGATAAGTCTTTCCTATAAAAAAAAACACTAGACATACTAAGAGAAAACAAGACAAAGAAAACAATTAGCTCTATAAGTACTCACTTGAAGGACTAAGGAAAATCGAGATAAAAAAAGAAGCAATTAACTTTATGTGTAAAATCAAGAACCTTTAATTTCTCCCATTTAATTGTCATAGTTTTCATTTTTAGAATCAAATGATAATAACTTTGACTAACATTTTACGATGTATATTTTTTCATTATATTGATATGCAAAAAATTGTAATTTATAGTACTTTTCATATAGTTTTTGAATATCTAAATTTTTTGCTTAAAATATCAAATTAATGTAATCGAATTTAATTTTAAAAATTAGTCAAATTGACTTTTGAAAAATACAACATGACAATTAATAGTGGACAGAGGGAGTAAAGAATAAGAATCATCTCCATACGTACAAAAGTAGTTGAAGTAAAGATATGAAACAACAAAAAGAGATTTGAAAGTTTTAACATTATCCTATCTAAGCAAGAACTTGGAAAAAATGAAGAGGAGCCGAATTTGAAAATAATAAATAAATAAAGTGTGGAACTATTAACATTCTCGATAAATTATCACTAATGATGCCAAAAACAATGAGAATAATAAAAAAAGGCATAATATATAAAAGTACCCTTTAATATAGATTCAAATGGCATCTACGCTCTTTAATTTTGAGTGTACACAAATATAGCTAAATTTGTATAACAATAAACAAGTATACACACATGTCCTACGTGGCAATTTTCATCTTATGTGGCGTCGTACATGTATTATGTCACATAGGACGCGTGTGTCTACTTGTGTACACATAAGATTGGATGACATAAATATCAATTAATACTATCATACCTTAGCAATCAATTCCCACAATCAATGGTGAATTGGAGCTCTTCAAGCCAAACCCTAGCTTTCTCCCTCCTTAGTTCTTGAGGGAAATTTTGGGGTGATCTTGGAGGGAATTTAGGGATTTTAGAAGAATGATTTATAATGAGTAGTTTTTAGGCTTAAAAGACTTATATAGGGCTTAGAATTAAGATCAAAGTGACTTAGTTTAGGTATTAATCGATTAGGGAAAAGAGTTAAAAGCCCTTAAAAATAATTGTCGATCCATTCCTACGTACGGTCTGTAGGTCCTTCTACGGACCGTTCTGGTCAACAATAGAAATGATCAGAGACTATTACTTTAGACCAACTTTTGACAGTACTCATGTACGGCTCGTTGTAGGTCTACCTACGATCCATACATGCCAACCAAAGAAACCAACCTTAAACTTTAAAATTTCACGTAGTTTGGGGGTAACCTATGAGACCTATCTACAACTCGTACGTGGGAGGATGGGTTGTCCTAATGAACCGTATAAAGGGTACTGAGACTTGTTTTGAAAATAAAAAACCAAATTCCTACGGTAACCACCTTCGGCCCGTAGAAATTTCTACGGTTCGTAGATGGGAACTGTAGACACAACATGCAACCCAAAAACTCAGTTTCTCTCCTTTCCAAAATCTGAGGTGTTACATTTGATTTGTAAGCATTTTCTTATTGGTTAAATCGAACCGTTATGGACCAAAATCGATAAAAATTATCTTATTGGTTTGGTTATTGGTTCAGAACTTTTAAAAACTGAAAACCGATAATACTTAAAACCGAACCGACCTATGCACACCCTTATCTAGAAATTAAAGGGGCCTCATTTTGTAACATTAATGTTGTTATATAAAGGTTTGACAGTCTCCAATCCGAAATTCATATATTTTAAAAAATAAAATTTGAAGTCCAATCCATAATCCAAAACAAATATCCAAGATTTCCAATTTTTTAGAGAGATTTGACGGTACATGAAACCTCATCATAAGCTTAATTTGATGTTAAGTAAAGCGTTAAGGTTAGGCTGTTAGGCAGAGTTGTAGTTGGAGTTTGGCACGGAACCACTCACATTCTTGTGGCCTGTGTGATGAAAAATTAAATTTTAATATGCATAATTAAGCCTAGATTCTTTACGTTTGATCTTACAAATAAAGAATAAGAATCATCTTCATACGTACAAAAGTAGTTGAAGTAAAGATATGAAACAACAAAAAGAGATTTGAAAGTTTGAACATTATCCTATCTAAGCAAGAACTTGGAAAAAATAAGACGAGCCGAATTTGGAAAAAAAAGAAAAGAAATATATATAAAGAGAACCTTAGGCCCGCCTGCGTGGCGCCACCACAAACAAGGATTCTCTTTTAATTTATTTATTTCCAAAACTAGTCTTTCCTTTTATGAAAAGTTGTGACTTTTATGAAAAGTTGCGACTTCAATGAAGAGTTGCGACTTCAATGAAAAGTTGCGACTTTTATGAAAAATTGTGACTTTTATGAAAGGTTGTGACCTTTCCGAAAAGTTGCAACTTTTCCAAATAGTTGTGACCTTTTCGATAAGGCACAACAAACATTTGTTCACACTATCCTTTGTTGTCTATAAATAGAGGAATTTCCTCTCATTTTAAAACAACGAAAATTCTGAACTTCTTTTTCTTCTTCTACACAATTAAATATTCGTGTACTTTACACCTGTTGAGCGGCTCACTGACAAGTGACACCATTACTTCTGTTACAGATTCTGGTATTTTTTTACAGTCATAAATTTATGCTTATGTTATTAAGGATAAATGATAAGATGTTATAATTTTCATTTTCCTTTATATTATTAATGTTCGTTACTACATAATCTTGTATGTAAAATAATATAGTGTTTTAGTTTTAATGACTGATAAATTTTAAGTATTATTTTATAAATTCCGTGATATTAAATTCCCACGCAAAGCGCAGGTAAATTTACTAGTAAATAAATAAAGTGGAACTATTAACATTCTTGATAAATTATCACTAATGATGCCAAAAACAATGAGAATAATAAAAAGGCATAATATATAAACGTACCCTTTAATATAGATTCAAATGTCATCTACGCTCTTTAATTTTGAGTATATACAAATATAGCTAAATTTGTATAACACTAAACAAGTATACACACATGTCCTATGTGGCAATTCACATTTTATGTAGCGTCCTACATGTATTATGTCACTAGGATGTGTGTGTACTTGTGTACACACAAAATTGGATGACATAAATATCAACTAAGACCATGACACATTTATATATTATACCAATTAGTAAAAAGGTAGTCCATAACTACCTCATAACATAAAAAGATTCTCTTTAGCTGGTCCTAAAGTTAAAGAATCTATAAATATATCCATTCAAAGTATATATTTCCTTGTGCAATTTTTCAACAATTACCTTTATTCCCTTCATGAAAGCAAGTTCAATTTGTAATATTTTTAAGTTATATCTTAGCCTTTAAGAATCTTTCTTTTCACAATATCTGTCTATAAATATTTACACATTAATTCCATCATATAACATACATACAAGTGTGATTAAAACTATGGCTTATTATTATACTTGCAATTTTCCTGATATATACTCTTGGATTCACAACTTACCACCAATTTCTAAATGGAAAACAGACTCTATTTCAATTTGCATTTCTCCTTCATGTTCATCTCAACCTTCCCTCAAACTCTCCATAGCTAAAAATTACCATTTTTCTATCGTCGCGGATTATAATCTTCCTATTTCCCTATGGACTTCAAAACCGTTAAGAATCAAACACAATACAACAAAATTATTAGACGACGAATCAGTATTCAATCTCTTGATCAATATCGTCCACGATGTCCTGAACTATGGTCCGAATAAAAATTATAACTCGTTGTTCCTCAAGATCCCACGAATGGATTTTAACAACTCCGATTTTAAGGAAATTTTCAATTTCTCATTTCTTACTTTGGCTTTCATAATTTGTATCTATGAAGCCCCTGCTGATCTTAGGTCCACATGTATTATTGCCCTGAAGAATCAATTTTCATGTTCGCAATCTAGACAAGCATCAAAATTGCTCGTGAGGTTTTTGGGATCGAATATTGAAGAGCAGTGGATGCGTTCAGTAAATCTAGCGATAACTAATTGGATCCTGGAAATACATTCTTCTTCTAATCATCATGATCATGCAATGAAAACGCCATGTCCATTGTTTTCATACTCATTTTCGACACAGGGGCTATGGAAAGTTCAGCTGTATTGCCCTGTTATTGCAATGGAGGCCGAAACATCTACTTGTACTAGTTTATCTGATGAAAGTTTGAGGTTTTCTCTCAACTTTCATCAGCTTGAAGGAGTGATCCAATTAAATCATAGAGTTATTGTTCGAGAAAAGTGGATTGAAGTAATGGTGAACACCGATAACATTAGGTACATTTGTCTTCTTTGAACTAATTCTTTTTGGCGTAAAACTCATAAGTCGGTCAAACTAGCTTATATACTCTTCTTGATTTATTTACACGTTTGATGCTTATAAATACAGATCAGCAAGATTTCTATTATGTTATTCCAAATATTTTTCGAAAAATCCAAATACCTTTTCCATGACCAAACCCTTAACTCCATCTCCGTCCATTTTTTGTCGTTTGTCCTTTTTCATGTAAAGATATTCTTATACTCATGTTTTTGCAGAAACGGACCAAAAATGCTCCTGAACTATAGTAAATAGGATAAAAATGACTTCCGTTTGGTTTTTGGTCCAAAAATGCCACTGAACTATTATAAATAGGACAAAAATATCCTCGTGGTTAGTAAATTGGCCCAATAATGCCCCTATCTCATTAAGTGTATTTCAGTTACTTTAACGGAATAGCTTATAACATTCTTTTACTAAACAAATGCCTATTTATTATACAGAAAAGGCTCAAATATGCCACCAAACTTTGAGAAAAGGTTCATGTATGTTATCTGTTAAAAGTTTGGCTCATCTATATCTTTTCCGCTTGAGAAAATGTTCAAATCAATTGTTGGACACTTAAAAAGTGATTCTCAATACTAGATGCTTATGGATTACTTTTAATCAGATAATCCAAGTAGGATCTAATCTAATTTGAGTGAACAACCATAATCACAATTTCAAATATGCCACCGAACTTTGAGATGCGGTTCATCTATGTTATCTATTCAAAGTTTGACTCATCTATGTCATTTCCGTTTGAGAAAAGGTTTAAATCAATTGTTGGACACTTAAAAGTGATTCTCAATACTTGATGCTTATGGATTACTTTTAATCAGCTAATCCAACCAGGATCTAATCTAATTTAAGTGAATAGCCATAATCGCAATTTCTTAGGGAAAAAGAACCTAAAGATTGAATTTTAACTTGATGCTTATGGATTACTTTTAATCAGCTAATCCAAGCAGGATCTAATCCAAAGTTTAAAACTTGATGTGAAAATCCTTATTGACTACTTTTAATCTACTAATTCAAATCAACTATAATATGACTGAACAAGAATAATTACAAATATTTAGGGGAAAAAAGAACTAAGAGTGAATTTTAACTTGATTTAAAAATGTATGTTCATGTAGGTGTGATGTTGTTAGGCTAGTGAATGAATCACTAATGGCAGAGAGAGGAGCAGGGGTATCAGAGAAGCATTTCCCTTCAAGAATTTCATTGCAACTAACTCCAACACTTCAATCCAATGTGTTGAGCATATCAGTAAACAAGTCCTCTGACAATCCCTTAAGAGAAATTGGCACTGAAAAGACCATTGAAGCGGGATTCGATCCACCAAACACTTACATAGGCTTAAAAGTCTCCGCGGGAGAGACAGTTGTTACGACCATGAAGCCATGGAAATTTGAGCAATCTGTTAATGGAGATGGTGCAAATTTGAATTGGTTTCTTCATGATAGTGGAAATGGAAGAGAGGTATTTTCGTCGAAGCCTTCTGTTTTTTCATTAATTCAGCCAAAAGCTTGGTTCAAGAACAGATATTCAAGTGTTAATAGGCCTTTTACTAAGCAAGGAGGGGTAATTTTTGCTGGAGATGAATATGGGGAAAGTGTGTGTTGGAAAGTGGATAAAAGGGCTATAGGGAAAACAATGGAATGGGAATTGAAAGGGAGACTTTGGTTAACATATTGGCCAAATAAACATATAACTCCTTATGCTGAGACTAGAAGATTGGAATTTAGAGAAGTGCTTCATCTCAACCTTGCATAGCTATATTTGTTGTATTCATTATCTCTGGATAGACTATGTTAATTATATCTTCTTCAAGTGTGTGTGCAGGCTGTTCAACTTGCTTGAATGTGAGATGCTTCGTCTGTTGAACTGGCCTTTCTATTGATTATCAAAATGTATTTTGTGTTGCATAGTTATATTTGTTGTATTGATTATCAAAATGATGCTTCCGTCTAAGGTAGGTAGGTTGTCTACATCACAACCCTTGAGGTGTGGCTTTTATATTACTAATTATTGGTATTGTTTTTTCTCAATAACGCTTTAAGAAATCTAGTACCAACTACTCAACTTAAGGAACCAAGTTCCTTACGACTAACTGAAACCATCAAGGTAAACAACACGAGTTTTACCATGGAAAATCTGCTTGGTCAAGGGAGTTAAGAACACGACCTAAAAGGTGTAGAATGTCAGCAACTTTCACAAATTTCAAGGAGCGGTTTCAGATTACAACTCTATATTACAGATCTCGTTTAATTTGTCCCGGTTGCTCTACCCTTACACATATTACAGATAACACCCTTAACCTTATCAACCTTAATACACCTACAACACCCAAAGTTGTGATGCCTCTCTGATTGCTCCAACTCCACCATCACAATATCCATGCCCTCTCTTCGTTCAAGGGTTTATGGAAGTATAATTGTAACCTCTGTCCAATGATGAGTGTCTCCTCCACTAAAACCTTGTCATTCTCGTCCTTTAATTATGAACTTCACTTAATCCAGGTCACATGCCCTCCATTCTCTCGCCTTGTCTGGCCTGTACCACTCTTTATCCCCGTCATTGTCCTCTAATCCAACATACATGAGTTCCAAAGTTGTTGTCTTTGCCATCGTAACCACTTACTTCACCTCCTACTTGGCCACTTTATACTTTTCCACATTTGTCCACTTTTCCTTCTCTCATCCTGACTTTCCACCAACTTCGTTTACATTACCTTCTTAGCCTCTACCTTTCCTTGTACTTCTCCATCCCATCATATCACCATATCCTTGATGTCACCCTGATCTACCTCACAAGACCCCCAAAACCTCGCAAAGTACTACACTTTTGTCAAAGCAAATGTACCTGGGGGGGGGGGGGGGGGGGGGGGGGGGGGGGGGG
>JAJOOJ010036927.1:0-14499 GCA_029582625.1 Solanum boliviense | reverse complement strand
ACTTATTAAACTTAATTTTAGCATGATTTAGTACTTTTAAATTATGATCATTTTCATTATGACTTGTTAATTTGCAATATTTGTTTTACGCGATTTCATTATTATTATTTTTGTTGGATATTTTAGTGTCATTAATCATATCATATTGTATTATATTTTTAAGAAACATCTTAGATAGATGTATTTTGGTAGGACTAAAGAAATATTTGAAGTACAAGTAAATTATATGTTTGTATGAATATTTTACCGGAAAAACCCGAAAAACCCGAAAAAATCCGAAAAAACCCGAGGTTGAAAAACCGAGTTTTATTGGTTTGGTTTGGTTTATAAATTTAAAAATCCGACACAAATGATTTGGTTTGATATTTGAAAAACCCGAACCAACCCAGCCATGTACACCCCTATCCCTAACCATGTTTTGGGCACGTCAATAAAATATTGTGATTTTTCACCTATACTATGCTTCCTATATTATATATATAAAGGTAGATTATTTCAACAATCACAATGAATGATTTTGAGTTTTGAAGAAAATAAAACTACTACACGGTTGCATACATGCAATTATAGGCTTTGACAAAAAAAAAATCTAGTGCTTCTTGAAATATTTGCCTAAATAATTTGCATATTGTTATTCTTAATGAATGAGATCTCCCAGAATATAATAAAGTAAATAACACTTCCCTTTATTTTAATATCTAAAAATAAATAAAGAAAAAAAAATTAGTGGAATATAAAATTTGAAGTTCTAAATCCCTAAATCTAAGACATACTAGAAACTAAAAAAAATTCTGGTAATTAACACCATTTTTCATCAATTTGTGTTCGATCTTAGTCTCTTTATCTTTTAATTCATTGAGCTAGATCATTTGAGACATCAAATCTATCTTTCCTCGAATCATAACCATGACTTAATATAGTTTGTTCGCTCTTGTATCTCTTCCCGGCCTCTTTCAACTTATTCTTCATTTTCAACTTCTCGTTATTATTTTTTCTTGAAGAAAACATTCTTGCTTTTGATAGGTATGTCAAACTCAAATCAGTTGTGCTGTATGCAACATAATTAAAAACCAAACAAAAATATGTTAACAATTTCTATATTTTTCTTATGTCAAAACATATTGATTTTGTCTATGAATATACTATAAGCCTCTTTATATAATTAAACAAAAAATTAAATAGTAAAGAACAAAGAAGAGCAACATTCACTATAACAAAACCATTTTTTACCATATTAAATATACAAATTAACAAAGAGCGCTAAAGTTTTATTGGTTTTAGTTACTTGTCATTGGATCTAATATCACTATAGGTTTTAGGAACATTTACAAAAAGTGTTAATTGCCGCTAAAAATATATATATTTAGTGGCAATTAAGCTATAACTGTTAATTAATTACTGCTAAAAATCATTTTTGGTGTAGTGATTATTGCTACATTCTTAAGAAAAACTAAGAACATAAAGTTAAAGAACTTATGCCTGCAATTCATTCCTTATTATTTTTTTGTGTTTTAATAGTGCCAATTAAAAATATTATTTCTACTAAAAACAAAAATTACCATATTGTAGACAAGGAATATATATTCGATTGCAAAGTTAATCTCAAGAAATTAAGACACTTGGAAATATATTTTAGGAAAAGTTTAACTCAAGAATTAAGAGAGGACAAAGAAAAGGAAATGTTTCCATGAAATAAGAAAATAATAATACTATACGAGAAGAATGTTAGTTTAGCACAATGTAAAATCATATTTATTTTCTTACTATTGTATTATTTTGTTTTGATGGTACTTAATTTTCTTCTAGTTTTTTCCTAACTTGAGAAACAAACCCAAAATAAATAAACAAAAAAGAAGAACTCTCTTCCAATATGTTATATTTCCTTATTTCATTTATTAAAATTTTCTTTTCTTTGTCCACTCTTTTATTGGAGTTTAATTACTTTTCCAATATTTTCCTTGACGATTTTCTTTCAAAATATGGAAATTCTTATTTTTAGCAATATTCACATTAATTTGTACGAGTAAAAAAGAGAGAAAATTAAGGAAAAAACTAAGTTATTGATGTCTATATAAACAACCAATGGAGTATTATGCATGTAATAAACTGTGTTGCTTCATCATCTCAATGTAAGTTCATGGTCACAAAATTGATAGTAAATGTTTTTTATTTTAATGTATTAGAAAAAAAGCTACTTTTATTATATATTTGAATTTGGTTTTCATTAACTTTGTTAGTTTTGTATTTACAGTTGTTCGGGCTAATTTGATACTCTATATAGTACTTGCATACCAAATTGAAGCAAGAATGTCTACCTCAAAAGGCAAAACAATTGAGAAGAACTGGGAGAAGCTCGTAGATACGAGACAAGAGATAGACCAGCGAGCAAATAATATTCAAAATCAGCAAGAAAGTGGCACTGATACCAGGAAAGATAGATTTGAGGCCACAACTGAACTTTGGAAGTTGAAGGACAAAGAGGATCAACTCGAAGACAGATTGGAGAAATCTGGGGTTCCTAAAAGAATGCTTTAGTGCTCTTTATTCAATTATTTATTGATTTTGCAAGTTATTTACTATAATGTTTAGATTCTACTTAGTCTATAGATTTAGAGTTTTCATTTTTTCAGATTTGTTACTAGGAGTTCAAGTTAATTTGATATATTATTAAAATAAAGGAAAGTTTAGTTTAAAGTACATGCAGATCTCATTGATTGAGAATTTATCTATTCAACTTTTAGTTTACCGTTTTTATTTGATCAGTTAACGTATACATTTTTTTTATATCCATAATTAAATCTATCTATACGTGTGACATAGTCCGAAGCCTTTTAGAATAGAGTGGGAAGTCTAATTTATTTCAAAATATTTTGACCTTAAGCCATTTATTACTTTTTTTTCTTCAAATTTATACAATAATAACATACTCGGTTTAGTCTCACAAATAGGATCTGGAGAAAGTGTTATATACACAGACCTTACCCTTTTACAACACCATCTTATTGGGATTGGACTCAACACATACACATCCAATACCAATCCTCGTCCTCATTAAGGTTCCTAAGGGTAGCCAGATGTACTAAGATCCCGTTTTGAGCATGTCAATAAAAAGATCGGACCATATTGGGTCTATTGAGGTTCCTAGTAGATCTTTGCGCAAGGCCTACAAGAGTACTCACAAGTGAGGTCTGAGTAGGGTGAGGTGTTCACAAATTTTACTACTTGCTACCTAAGGAGAGGTAGAAAGATTGTTTCCAATATAAAATCGTACTCGACTAGATATCCAATTGCAAACATTTAGAAGATACAACTTCCCATGATTAGATTGCCCAAACAAGGGAGTATATATATGTAATATTGATCTTAACTACCATGCTGCATATATAATACTCAGACTTCCACTATAGCATTCTCACTAACAAAATAAAATGTAAACATCTTAAAATAGTAAGAAGATAATCTAGAGATGTTAATTTAAATTTCATCTCACTGTTGATGCTAATATCTAATAAATGTAGCCCTTAATTCAAATATTTAAGAAAAAATTGAGCAAGTTTAAGAGACAAAAAGTATAGCTCTCCTTCATATTTTTTTTTAATGCATTTAAGATTTGATTCCTTTGTTGGTGATCATGTAAAATATATGTTCACTGGTGATAGTAGATGAAGTAGTGCAAAAAATGTGATGGGTTAAATATCTTGCACCAAATCAATATCGACAATTTTCAATTTATTTTTGAAGAGTTCATTTAACTTTGTAAATTGTTTGCTATCCTCCTTTGTTAGTTTTGCTTTGTGAGTACGAGTACGTTTTGATTGATATGCAAAACTAGTTATTCAGACAAACAAGGTGAATCTAGTATTTAGATAGAATACTTGAAGTGCAAGTTTAGTGGTGCAATATATGAATCTGGTGTGGAAGTGATGTTTCATATTTTGGCCATTCAAAAGAAAGGAAGTTTTAAGTATCTTGGTCTACGAGGTTGTCATTTATTGTATTGGAGCAAGATTAATAAACTAGAGGCTCACATTCAGAGTCTTGTGCGACAAAAACGTGCCACCTAAACTTAAAGAGAAGTTTATAGAGGCTAGATCGGTCGGTTATGTTTTAATTTGAGAAGAATGTTGGCCAGTCAAAAACTCTTACATTTAAAAGATGAAAGTTGTAAAAATGAGAATACTGAGATGGATGTACGGACATGAGATATAATTAGAAAAGAAGATATCCAATACGAGGAGGGAGTATGGTGGACAAGATATGAGAAGCAAGTTGACTATTATCTCCGTAACTCTATAATTGCTTCTAGTGTGTATATATGTTTTTTCTATGAAAACATTGCAATAAAAAGTTAAAACTAGATGTTTTTTCTATGAAAACATTGCAATAAAAAGTTAAAACTAGAATTGTGGGAATACTCAATAAAGAGTAACTCCTCCAAAAATAGGCGTATGCCACTATTTGTAATGCACACACGGTATTCTTTAGTAAAAGGCGAAAGAATAGTTCGCTTTGTGTTCACTACGTGGCTGCGTAAGTTGTGCATAACTATGTTACCATTTTATATAAAAACAAGTTTGTGCGTTTGCTTTCTGTTTCGATATGGGAATTACTCACTCTTTTTCCTCAACTTTTGTAAGACATCAAAGTATATATATATATATACACCTCTGCTTTTTCATATGAGGAAGAAAACAGAAAAGAGATACACTATAGGCGATAGAATAAATTGCAAGAAATAGGAATATAATTTTTGGCAAGAAGATATATGAGATTATATAGATAAAAAGTATTAAATGCTATATTGTGTGAAAGATTCTCATTGATATAACTAAACTGTAAACTCATAACGCTGATTGTGTGAAAGACTTTCATCGATACCACTAAATTGTAATCTAAGAACACCTACTATGTGAAAGCCTCTAAACGATACCACTAATTTGTAACATGAGAACATCTATGGTGTGAAAGACTCTCATCAATACTACTAAACTGTAAACTCACAATATACCTATTGTGCGAAAGACTCTCGTTGATACGACTATACAGTTAAAAGATATTCAACTGCAAATTTTCATGATTTCCAGTATAAATGAGTATTACAGTTACTACAATAATGTGCATTCTACACTGATACATGAGCTTAGCTATCATGCTGCATAATACTCAGAGCTAGGGTACACCTTTACAATTCTCACACTAACAAAAGAAAATGTAAATGTCGTAAAATATCATAATCTAGGTTTACACCACCTAGCACCCAGATAATATAGTGATGTTAATTACATTTAGCGCCACTGTTAATGCTAAAATCCACGGCGCCCAACTGCTAGCAACCATGCCTAAGGGATGATCAGTTATCATCATCATCATCATCAGTATCTAGAAAGCTAAAATTCATTCGTCCATTGAGCTTGATGAGCAATGTTCCTCTATTCTCCTCAGTCCATTCAATACGTTCTTTCTTCAAAAGTTCAACTACCTGCAAATAGCAACAGGTACTTTACAATAACTGTACCATGATAAGCATACAAAGGGCAGATTCTCACATTTACAGTTTTTTTAAATGAAGAACAGAAAACGTACTATTCTATCCGTACCCCACTTGTAGGATTACAATGGGTATGTTGTTCTATAGTATTATGTGTTCGAATGTTGAACAAATCCTTTTTTTAAGCTTAAATGTTCAATGAATCTACAACATCATACCCTGTATCCCACAAGTGGGCTCTGGGAGTGTGGTGCCCACAACCTTACCCTACCTTGTAAAGGTAGAGAAGTTGTTTCCGATAGACCCTCGGCTCAAGTAAAACATATCAAAATCAATAAGAAAAGGAAATACAACAGTGAAGAAACCATATAAAGAACAATGGAAAAAGGAACAGTAGCAGCAACAAACAATACGATAACCAAATCAAAGAAAACAATAAGTAACAGTAAAATTGAAGAATAAGATAGTATGAGAGTACTAAGAAATAATAATTAATAATACTAATAAGGAAACTAGACCACGTTCAATGGATCTAGCAACAAAAACTTTAAAAGAGTAAGTGAGATTAGTGTTCCATACCGAGTTTTTCAGCTTCGACTTCCCAACGCCATGTGCCCCACATCCCGTGATAACTCTGAACAACCGAACAGCTGAGCCCAAGAAATGTAAATATTATGAATTTATTAAATCTCCAATATATGATCGCACAAAATATCACATGGCAAGATGCTTACAGCGTACAAATGCTCCAAACAGAAGGTGCAGTTTCAAAAGCCTCATTGCTGGTTTGACATGTTGCCCATGCAAGTCGATAGTTATCATATTTTCTATGTTCTTGTTTCTGCAATGGAAGTTCAGTTTAACAGGGACATCTAATACTAATAGAGCAATGAGATGATATTAGAAAAACAAAATAGATGTTGATCTGTAATCCACCTAGCTGCAAATATATCCTGGCTAGCCTTCGCATCAGCCTCTTGAGCCTTTCTGTTGTGTAGCCTACCCTGAAGCAGTGCCCACATGAGAAAGAGAGAGAAAATATATATTAGCCTACCATATAAATAAATTATTCAGTAGCTACGGTTCAAGACGTGTTTCGAAACACACTATATAAAAGTCAAATATTTCTCCCAAATTCTATGGACAAACGCATGGTGAAATTTCACCCAAAAATGACTTGTCAAAAATATTTGGGAATTTGGGGCTGAATGCTAGCTTAAGCTTATTTGCGCAAAATGGATCTAGTAGATGATGTAGAGAAATTTATGAATTTCATCAGCTACCTTACTTTTATAAAAGGGAGGTGCTGGTGGTTCATGCTGTAAATAATATGAATAAAGTTTTACTTGTCAAATAAGGAGAAAGAAAGAAAAGCTTGATAACTAACTGTAATCCTTGTCAAGAGCTTTCAATCAGCACAAGCATGACAGTTTAGCATTGGCATGTTATATACAACAAAAGCATCAAATATGTGGTATTTAATATGCCTCAGACAATTACTTCTTTTTTTAAAAGAAAAATGCCTCAAATTCGCTCCAACAAGCAATAGTAAACATCAAAAATAGAGAAAAGGAGTCATAATCACTTTATGAGGCATCCGTGCTCCTACGTTGTCATTACCTGATCCGCAAGATAAGCAGCATGTCCCTTTTGGCCATTTGAAAAAGCTGTTGCAGCCTGCAGCACAATGTAACTTTTCAAGCTCTTAATTTGAAAACTTAAAACATATCAAAAGATGTATCCAAACTTATTACATATCAGAAGATTTATCCAGATCAAGAACATACCATGAAGAACTTATAAATATGCATACCTTCTGATAATGGGATCTCATTGACTCCCAATGTTGCTTTGCAGTTTCCCTGAACAGATGATACTCAGCTCCCTCAGCTGCAGTAGAGAGATATTCAAAGCAGTAAAGAGAGGAACCCAATTTCTGCAAACATATAAATTTTACAATATGCCCACCGTGGAGGAGAGAAAGAGGAAAAAAGGTACACATCCACAAACAAAAAATGCCTGGGAAGATTCTGTCTTTTGGTGGCAACAGGGGAACTATGCCACCTCTGAATGGCCATTCAACAATTTCATTAACTCAAAAAACCTATTCTGTCGGGATATATAAAAAAAACTATTTTGCAAGGAAAACTGGCAGGTTTAAATATAAAAAGAGGCATTCTCTAATAGGCAATCAGATCTCAACTGATAAATGTAGCATGAAGAAAGGTTTATATCTGAAGAACCATGATGATAATAGATCTGAAGTCTCTTAAAGTGTTAAAAAATGCAAATCCATTTACAATGTTTACATCTGACAAATTCAAGATATGAACAGATAGAAATTGTTACAGTACCATGAGTATGCTGTAGTGGTGGGATATCATTAGGACAAGATCCAAACCTTTGTCCCAAAGATGTCATTTTCTTCACTACATTCTTCCAGTTCATAGTAGTTGGTTCATGTTCAGCACTCTTGGGGGTTGGCATATTAAACAGAGATTCCAGGATATCTTGAGGAAGTACTGGTCCAGAATTTCCTGCTGTAGATGATGAAGAATGTTCAGAGTTTCCAGCAGGAACTTTTAACTGATTCCTGAAACAAAGCAAATAATAATTTGATCCAGTAACAAGGCTTCTAGAATTCACTTCCAATTGAAGGTGTTAGAAGTCCACGTCAGTTGGGGCATGGGTAATTAGTCTTCTTATATGATCTTAGGCAATCTTCACCTCATGAGCTAGTTTTGGCTACATAAATTGGGACAGAGGGAGTACAATTCGAGGGTACGGATCCAGGTGGGGGGATTCGGCTAAAAATAATCCGAATGTCTAAAAATGAGCTGTAAAAATATGTCTAAATTACGGTAGACTATTTGGAAGGAAATGAATGCACGGATTATTGAAAGCAAGTTTGAATCTGCAATTGTTATCAAGTACAGATTTTTTTTTATGAAGTTGTTTCATTACCAGCATTGAGAAGATGCAAAGAGTACAAAAGAGATATGCTAGCTCCATTACATGATAAAAGTTGAGACCCGGGAGCCAGCCACAAAATCAAAAAATCTAGAGGAGACCTAAACATGATTATGTCTAGTCTAGAGTTAAAGAGCTAAGAAAATGTAACAAAGCAGTAGAACTATTCACATATGACAGGTTGGGCCAAAATAATAGGCTCAACAAACATTTAGTGTTGAGTGAATGGTTAGGAGTTGAAATTCCATCAAAACAGCTACAGTTCCTTACTGTCCATAGGCACCAAAAAATACATGCTAGAATTCATGATAGACTTTTTGAGTTCATTGCACATTCGACAATGATGTTAACATGTAAATATTTTAAAGCATCTTCTGGTTGCTGACATTTAATACAAAAATATCTTTTAACGATAAAAAAAATATATGCCTAAATTATGATTTTACCCTAGATTTTGTTATGATTTCAGAAGCCATATGTCTATCAATTTTGATCAGAGTACCCAAAAACAATTAACCAGATCCGGTACATATCCCACACCCACGTTGTGTCGACACGGGTCTGGCATTGAAAGTAGAGTCTGAGCAACGAAGGTCAGAAAACATGGTCAAGTAATAAATGAGTGTATGGAAGCCATTGGTCTTACATCATTGATTTAGTGTAAACATCTAGTGCCGATAAGCTTTTACCATTTCATATTGCATGACGTGGTAGCTTTACCAAGCTGAGACAAAACTTTACTACAGCAAGACAAGTGTGACTTTCATAAATTTAGGGGTTGTTTGGTTGGTGGGATGGGATATCCCATGGGATTCACTATCCATTCTCATCATTTTAGTACCATTGGTTGGACAAAATAATCTTGGGACTAATTTTCCTTGTCTTACCAACCAAATGACCCCTTAGATATTGTTATGCTCCATAATGATCTATAGGGAGCATCTCCTGCACCAATCTGCACTAGGCATTGAAGTTGGAGAATAATGTGTTCACCAAACTTACTGTTACCTTTGTCAAAAAAATGTGTTCACCAAACTTGATTCTTCTCTAGTCCTGTATTTACTATTTAGAGGCAAGTATTTAGCTTCTTTTTTTTAATAAGATGGATGTCCATCACATGTGTTGAAGTGTGTGACCATCTCATCTAAAAGATTAAGCTATTAGAGAGAGCACACTTTTATTAATTAATTATATTCTCAACACGCCCCCTCACGTGCGGGCCTGATTCTTTTTCATGGGCCAAAGCATGTGGATGAGTGGCGGTGAGATTCAATCCCACGGGCCAGGACCTCTGCCTGCAGCGGCGATATAGGAGTACGGTTTGGCCCCCATTCATCACTGCAAGTTCTCTTATTTATCAATAAACCTATCTAGAGCTCCAAGGTAGGAACTAGGTTGTTTGAAAAAAGATGCCCTTAACGGCTTAACCTGTTCCCTGCTTTAGGATTCCTACTCAACATTGCAAACAATCTTACATCTAAATCAAGGATTTCAATAACATCGGAAAATTGAGAGTAATTGAAAAGCCACATGCCCTACTGCTCAAAAAAGGTCTAAAGGTGAATTTTCTTGGAACATGAATACATGATGTGATATCTGTAAAATTACCTGCCAGGAGGCCCCCAAAACCACACATTTTCTAGAACTTCGCCTTCAGATGAATGAGAAGTAGAATCAGATGTCCTGTCAGTAAGCTGCAAGAAAATTGGCACTAAGCATCAGGTCATCCTCTGTAAACCAGACATTTACTTCATCTGACCTAATTTAGTAAGAGAGTTCTACAGACTGTTAAATTTATTGCAGTTGAACGAGAAATTTAACTACAGGGAGGTATGCATATTTGAAACTGAAATTGAAAAAGAATTCCACTAAGCTCCTCAATGGTTTTAAAACCACAGTTTATGACTGAACCAGCCCCTATTACAGAAAACAAAAAAGGTAACTGCAAGATTTCTATTAGTTCGACGCCATTTTTCCCTTTAACAAACATGACGATATTCCACATAGACCACCTCCTCTAGTTCTTAACATTCTACCGAGTTTGCCAAAACATTTTGGATACAGAAAACAACCAAATCCCAACTACGACCACATTTAGGCTGAAAGGTAACCATTTCCAATTGACACCATGCTTTCCAAAGACTAAAGAGGTACCTTGAGCTTATTATGATGAGTCGCAAATGGGGGCGGTCAATTACTAATAAAATGCAATGAACTAATCATCTGATAGCGTACTTTTCTTTTCTTCTTTCTTTTTGCTGGTTGATAAGCATATGCCATAGTGCTTCTTTTGCTCGTCCAAATCAAATGAATGGTAAAACCTTCAGTTTTGGGGAGCAATTTGATATTGTCAGTTTAGAACATGAAAAAGGTTGAGAACTCAAGATTAAGGTTATCGTTATTCAGATCAGTAGCGTAGTATCTGCACAGCCAGATCAGAGTTCTTTTAAAACCAACAAAAGACATTAATCTGATAAAATGAATAATTAGATTTCTTAGTCTTCCAACAATGCCTATTTCATGAGAAACTAGTGCCAGCTTTTCCACCAAAAGTATCTTCAGCAATTCATTGACCTAGCCTCCTCACTTTTGCTTCAACCAACTACACACCTTTATTTGCTCATTATACTTTTTGACAAGGAGGTAGTTGCCCATTTGGACTATACCACCCTTTGATGAAGCATTTAGACAACAACACTTGCAAACTACAACATCAGAACCAAGAGAGAAAGAAAATAGGTTGTATTGAAGGATAAAGAGGAGATTAAAGAGAATAAAGCTAAATAGTCAATCAATCATAATATGAAATTCTGGTTGGTATATATGAAAAATCAATCAGGAAAGCAGCCAAAAACAATAATGTTAAAAATGGCTAAAGCACATATAAATGGACTGTAGAAGATAAGAAAATTAACCTACACCATCACTTGAATGAAGAAACACAGCCTCTTCTTTCCAGTTTGCACTACAGTTGCTAAGCTTACGTTGCTCATTAGAGGGAGCTGATAATTCAAGCAACACACTCAGAGCCTAGAAGAGAAACACAAGCACAATTAAAGGAGAATCGCTTCAAAAGAAAAGTGAAAGTAGCAAACCTGCCACAGCAATAAGACACTGAGGACCAAATTATACTACAAAAAGGAATCAGAACAGTAGTTTAAACAAATCACAGTCACCAATTCGTCCATATTGATATTCCTCCAAAGTTTAAAGTCAGATGTCAAAGCATCAAGTTAAGATCGTAGAACTACAATGATGAACTTGATATGATGGCACAATAAATGACAACAACCCCAATAGAGTCACATAAGCCTGGAAAAGACTTAAAACCTAAAATTACACCACTATACTGTATGAAAGAAATACAGAGAGAATGGTCTGTCAAGAAAGCCAATGTGCCATGACAATGGAAGCAGATAAGTGTTGGACACAACAGTTTCAAAGGATTATACAATGCAATCTTACCCTATAGGATCCAATTATAAACACAATGTGATAACAGGAGTAATTATCAGATCTTCTCTAGAAACTATCATAAAGTAAGAAGATGATATCTGAGTTATATGGTACGCGATATATTTGAATGGGAAGAAAACAAAATGCATTCAAGCCTCCATGAAGCAAACAAGTTTGATTTGAAACAAACAGGTAAGTCAAACTACTTTTACCTTCTCAACTTCATATCCGCATTGACCTGCATTAAACAGAAGTTCTAGTTACAAGGCCATCAACCAAGTGAAGGGTATCTCTACCTGTTTTTCGTTTCATTTCAATTTAGTTTTGAACATGACAACACAAAAAGTACCACTTATCCTAAGCTTGAAAAGTATCACCTGATGCAGCAGAAATCTCTTTTAAATTTAGACATTGAGGTTGAGTGTTCACACAACAACAGAGTTACTTTTTTTAGTGACCTAAAGTGACTTGTAGGAGATAGGTTTGAGGTTTAGCAATTGCCTCTTTGCCAAAATGCACGAGGAAGTCTACATACAGTGTACACATATTCACTCGCTATGGCCTGGGAACACTTCGTGCACAGGGCAGTCTTCTTATACAAATTGATTTGCTTCAGCATGCTTTTTATTTTTTTCTTCAGTTTGAAAAGATAAGGAAGAAATATGCTATACAAGTACCTGTCTAAATTGTTTATATCAGCACACAACAAAATCAGCAAGATACTGAATTCAGTAATGATACAACCATGGAAATCACAAACGGTATAGCACATAATCTTTTGTGATCAACACCACACCTAGACATGCATTGCACCTTCTACTGATAACTTAGTCTCGTCAATTTCTTCTCTTTTTGTTTTTACTTCTTTTACAAATGCTAATGTTCAACTGAAAAAGATCACTCACATAACACATCTCTGACGACAGCTAAGCTCAAATCAGAGTCCTCCCCAAGCATGGAATACAAAAACTGCTCAACATCTTCATTGCTTGATGTTTCATCATTTAATCCCTTGAGCTTTGAACAACTCTTCTTTGGAGTTGTCCTCACATAATCTTTCCCTATCATCGCCGATACTGTTCCAGTAGCAGCTACCAATTTCTTCATCTTAGCCTTGCCCTGAACTGAGTTCTTCCAGGAATGACCCCCAACAAACACATCCGAGTTACTCGAATCCAAACTTGAACCAACGTTTCCACTCGAGCTAGAGCAACTAGTGATCTTATCCTCTTCCTTACGCTCCACCATATCACCCAGAATCTCCATTGCTTTATTCAAATCCCCATTTGCCTCTTTATAAGCACATGCTGCTTCCTCCACAGACACAGAGCTAAATGCCTCCGTTAAAGCCGTCACAACACTCTCCCCTCCATCATTACAATTCCCAGATGGCAACGAACCGTTACCAACCCCAATTTGTTTACAAGCTTTGGATCTCTTCTTCTTCTTCTGATGCTTCATATTTCTAGTTATTAACTAATCAATCATATACAAAAAATCTTACAAGACTAACCACAAGACACACAATTTTCTTTTTTTTTAATAACCTTGGTGTCCGAGCCAGCTTGCACACACCTCGCTCACAAGATACACAATTTTGCTACTAGATTACAAAATTACATACAAAAGATACATACAACAAAATCTGAACCCAGAATCATTAATTTACGAGATTTCAGCTTCTGGGTATGCACTTTCTGAGCAAAAACAAACACTTTGATCAAGGGAAAAAAATTCAACTTATCTATAAGGAGATCGTGATTGGAGAAGCTTCTGAGAAACTGAAAATTTTACTGAAAACCCTAATTACATGATTCAAAATGATCAGCTCTTCGCAGACAAATTCTGCACAACAATGGAGGATAATTATGCAAAAACAACTATCAACAAATCGAATTTGAATTTAAAATCCGGTAAGGTTGACTATTTTAATGCAATAATTGCGGTTTCCAAATTTCACCAAGCAAAGAGGAGAGGAGAATCTGATGAACAGCGAAAAACAAGGCAAAGTGCAAATTTATTGGGGGAAAGAAAGATCTGTGGGACCAGGACACACAACGCAGGAATCGTGGACTAGATTTAGCCTCAATTTTATCTGGTTGTTTGATTGGCCGACCCACCAAAATAATAATCGATAAATATATATTATTTATAATTTATTTGGATATATCATTGTTGTGTTAGGATTCGTAGTCCGTGTACTTGTAGGATTCGTAGTCTATGACTTATAGGACTCATAGTTTGTATTTTGTGTTGTACTAGGTGTAACGGGGTCAACTTAAGCCGATTTAACCTACTTAGACTCAACACATCTTTACTTTTCACTCATGTTCTAGATTAACTCTCGACAAGCATACGAAAGTTATACACACTAGCACGTCATAGGAAATAGTCCCAACTTTGTATTAAACTCGCGCCACAAAGAAATACACAAATAGTTGAGCCTTACAAAATTCGACGAAAAAACATTCTCCCTAAGACTGGTCTGCATGTGCCTTTAAATAGGCCACAACACTTAGTCACATGCCTGCTAATTTTTAGTTGACAAGCCCAATGATAAGTCAAATTCGAAATTCAAAAAAAAA
>JAJOOJ010036925.1:0-12703 GCA_029582625.1 Solanum boliviense | reverse complement strand
GGACAAGTATTTTGTAAATGAGCTTGACTCTTGTTCTATGATGTCATTTTGAAATGGTTTGCCCTTAGTCCCTATTTCCCGTTAATTAATGTTGATTGCACTTCCGCGACCGATGAAGTGTGATGACAAGTTTGAGAGGCTTGTTTGGGGTTCCTTTGGGTTTCTCATTCGCCATGTCACGTCTAGGCCCTAGGCTTGGGTCGTGACAGCAATAGACTCAGTGCAAGCTCAGGCACCTCCTGTGACCCCGATGCAACCTGTCGTTCCTCCTCCTAGGCTCCAAAACAAATTAAAAGGTGATGGTTTAGGAACCATCCTCGAGGAGAATCTACTTTTGACATAAGGCTTAGACTGAAAGTATTCAGAAGTGAGGTAGACCCTCCGCTACCATGAGTTTGAGTAGTTCACCAGGCCTTGAGGCCCTTACATTCCTACCTGGTTCCTGGAATTCTATACAGCTTATCGGGAGTTGGTAGCCAAGAGCAAGAAGAAGTCGAGCGAGTTCAGACCGGTGAAGTAGGTCATAGTCAGAGGCCGGTAAGTTGGGTGCAACAATGAACAGATTAACACTATATTGGATAGACCGCTGCATTTTTCACTTCCTTTCGATGGATTGACCGTTGCTCAGTCCCTAGTTGGTTGGCCCCTCTGATTTTTGACACCACCCCGAGGTGGATCGAGGCGGGGGCCCTTATTGAGAAAAGGGACTTGAGTATTGCTACAAGGTTCTGGTTTGGCTTTTTCAGCAACACCATAGTGTTATCCCAGAATTAGTCCGTTTTGCACCATCCTAAATCAGCTTGCATTGGTTCTATCATGTCTAGGAGGCACATCGACCTAGGACTATTGATTTCACAGGAGATGGCCATGAGAGCCAAGCAGAGACAGACTTCTCTGCCATTTCTAGTCCTGATCACTGAGTTGTCCCGGTATGCTGGAGTACCCCGGGATACTGACATCCAGCGTATTTAGGCTGAATAAACAAGAGAGGAGGTGGACAGAAGAAGAGCAGCTCTGGCAGACATTTCTCTAGAGGTTGATGTTGACTACCTGCAGAGGCATTTTCCCCTACTCCATCCTCTGGGCCTTCAGGTACATCTGCTCCTTCCTTTTCTTTATAGGCCCAAGGTGTCTCCTCCTGCTCCCAGCCTGTCAGGATTACTCAGGCCATGATCCTGAAGAAGGGGCATTTAGCCCAATAAGCTGACATGGGGGCGAATCGACTCTAGAGTTCCAGCCCAGGGATGATCGACAGTGCCATACTGGCTGCACTCAGCCCCCTCTAGACTTTTGTTGATGCATTGACTGTGAGAATCACAGCTTGTGAAAGCAGATAGTGGGAAGCCTCCGAGGTAACGACTTTGAAAGATGAAGTAGCAGATTTGAGGAAGGATGTAGTCTATCTAAATTTTATCGACTTCAACTCAGCATTTCCTCCGGCTACCACCAAAGAAGTACAGAGGGATGGAATGGCAGATGAGGATTCGGATGCAGAGACCGACGAAGAGCAGTTGGCGGTGCACGATGATGAGATGACAACGAGCCGAGGGGAGAGCATATTTAGAGATTTGCCAGATCTGGTGGAGATGATTGTGCTGCCGGCGATCCAAATATCGCCGACTATGACATCCACATCAGCTCCTAGTGGATATGGCACATCTATTTCTTCTTAGGTTATTCCGGGCACTGATGCCTAAGTCTAGACAGTTGAACCAAGCACTAAGGCCAAGACAGATAGAGAGACTTCATAGATGGATCCTTTCTTGACCTCCCTCTCTGTCTTACTTTCTTTCACTTTTAGATACTTTACTTCATTTGCATTTGAGGACATATGGTTTTTATTTTTGGTGGGGTGAGGCCCACCTTTTGTGTGAATATTGAAGTTCGTGTTTTGTTTACATAGTTGGGTCGTTGAGCTTAAAGTTATGTTTTAAACTGGTTTTAGCGGATGTTTGAGTTTGTGGCTCCTTTTGTGTTAAAATTGTAAATAATTTTGATCCTTCTAAAAAAAAAAAAAAATTGCCACCTCTTGTACGTGTGGAATGTGGAAGTTCTTTAGCAAATTTGAGTCTCGATTCTGATCAATATTAATGACTCAAATAGTGCTCATAATCGAACAAACATGACTGTGCGGCTACGATGGGACCAACTGAAGTTACATACTCCATATGTGAACTCCTTGCATTTCGTTGTGACTAGCCAATTATCAAATTGATTGTCTTGTGATGAACGTTGCACACTAGCAAAAGTGTTGAGTCTTGTTTGACTCTGGTGTCGATGCCTTGTGTGATGAGCTTACTGTGAACCATGCATGATAAAACTTCGAATTTGCCGCGTTGGTCCGGTCAACTTAGTAAGGCTATCTCTTGATATGATCTTAGGCAACTTCGAAGAGTGTGAGGCAAAACATATACCTCTTTTGTGGACTACCTTGTGAGTGTGTGAACCTCTTTTGAACACCGCTTGAGCCTTACCTTTCTTTGGAAAAACTTGAGGAAATCATGACCTTTCTTAATCCGCTACCTTTAATCCTCTTGATTTGTGGTTGATCAAATAGCCAACTTAGGCCAAAAGCCTAAGTTGGGGGTGTGGCGAAAAGAGAAGGAAAGTCAAGAAGTGCAAGAAAAGTCCCCTTTAAGCCATGGTGTTGAAAAAAATGGAACCCCTCCATAAAAATATAAAATAAAAGTAAAAAGAATGAATAAGTTGTGGAATAAAATACAAAATAAATGGAGGTTTCGAACAACCATGGAAGTGAATAATGGGATGACTTATGAGCACTAAAGAAAATGACGAAAGAGGAGGAAAGGGAGTGTTGAAAGCACCACACTTCACGAGGATGAAAGTCATTGAGCCTAAATGACAATACTGTTGCACTTAGCCCCATTACAAGACTTGAAAAGACCTTTTTGATCTTTAGTGAGCTGAAACAATTGTTTATTGGAAAATACGGGCAAACCTATGGGTGAAAGCATGCATTATGGTGTGTGAATGTGGAATCATTGTTTGTGTGAGGGCATTCAAATACCTTTGTTGAGCTTGAGAATCATTGATATTGGTGTGTCACAACTTGAGTCTTTGAGTATACAATTGGTCCTTGCATGAGTAAGTTGAGTCTTGTTGTGTACAGTCATGATTGAGTCTTGTGTAGCACTATTTGAGACATCCCTTTTGAATTACTGAACTTGAGTTTTACTTGAGGACAAGCAAATGTTTAAGTTGGGGGTGTTGATGAGTCCACAAATTGAACTCATTTAGGGCTATATTTTGATAGAATTAGTATCCTCAAATGCAAATTTTGTCTCAATATCTAATGTTAATCCTTAAGTTTCAGGTATTTGGTGTTTGAAGCAAAGCATGGACAGTACTTGGCAATGAAGGAATAAGGCGGATGAAAAAACGAAGAAATGAAAACCTGAAGATGGTCGAGCCCTCTTGGCGAGTCGCCGATCGGCCTGGAGATCGCCTTTTGGTCCAGTGTAGCAACACTTGATGGGAAAGATCAAGTTGGCGATGAAATGGAGATGTCGGCGTGTCGCCGAGTAGTTTCGCGAAGCAGTACCATATCTCCCAATGACTCAAAACGTGAAGAGGCTGAAGGATAGAGCAAGAAGGTGATGAAATCGACCAAAAGGTGGATCACCGAGTGTATCGGTGATCCCGACTAGCTGCGCCGAATGCTTCTCCGCAACACAAATTTTCAAACACTATAAAAACTTCTTTTATATTTTTTAGCTTAGTATCACTTTTATTATTCGAACTTTTTATAGTTTTTGAGAGAATTTAAGTTGTAGTCGGTTTATGAGACTTTGTTCCAGGAAATTGGACATGGGTCTCTAAGATTCTTCACTCTTGACTTGTTTTAAGACTTAATTCTTTATACCCAGTTCATGGAAATAGATATTGGTATACATTTTTATCTCTTTTACATGTTTAGCTAAAACCCCAATTGTTGAGGTGTGATTTTGTGAATATGGGCTAAATTATCTGTTGGGTCTTGCTTGTTGATGGTTTATTTGTTGTTTAAATTTGATTTTGTTTAGTAGTTGTGTATTAACTTAATGGGATTGTAGTTGCAAATACAATTTCATCTTAGTGATTTTGGCTTGCTCGAGAGATTAGTCGTAAAACTAAGGCTAGTAAATTGATACCCGTTGGTATTGGTCGACATGGGTACAGCTCGAGGGAGTGAATCCTAATCCTTCTCCCACACATTCAGCTCGAGAGAGTGAATGGAATAAGGTGGAGGTTGTACTTAATGCGGCAACTCGGTGTTCGAGAAAAACTGAGTTGATTCGGGTTAAGTTATTCGAGAGAGAATTTACCCTCACTGTAGTCTAACCTACTCACGAATGTTCAACCATATACCCGATAGTCTAGTTTAACGCGTATTCCTATCACACCCCAAGAATCCCATCTCCATATCTCGTTTCCTTGTATTTTTGCTCTTTTTAATTGTTAATTATTACAAATCCCCATTGATAATTGACACTTGCATCACTCCTTAGATTTAGTATGTTTTTATTCTTTAATATTTGTAGCTATGAATAATTAGAACTTAATTTTATTTCTCCTTTAATCCTCAAAACCACTCGCTGTGGGAATTTCCCAACCCTTGGTTGGGTTATATCACTACAGGCGATCATTTGGCACTTGAACCGAAATAGTGTTAGTTGATTATGTCGAACATCAAAATGACGCCGCTGCCGAGGAGTGGTGTTATTTTAGAATTGGTAGTTTAGTTAAGTTTTTGTTCTTCTTAGTTGTAGTTTTACTTATTTAATTTTTAGCTTTGTTTTGCTCGTTTGTTTTGAATAGGATAGTGGAGCATCTCTGATATAGACAATGATTAAATGGATTTGTCTCTTCTGAGAATGATGTCTCTTAGGGATCACATCCTATGTTTATGATAATTGGAGAGGGAGTCATTCCATGAATTGTGGCTGAAATTTAAGTCAATCTTCCTGCACCACCCAACTCTTGGAATTTCAGAAAACGTGCAATTGGACTGCTTCTCAAAATTCCTGGCCCAGAAAACAGAAGAAAGGCTTATCAAATAGTTCGTGGGGGTCTTTCACGATTACCCTACGCAATAGCAGCCCATCTTTTTGATAACCTAGCAATGACTAACAAAGAGACTGAGAAGGACCATAATTTGGCCACACTGTTGACCTAGTTGGATCTAGTTACCAAAAAGATCATGGAATTGGAAGCGCCAGACAAAAATAAAGACCGATACATTCCCCCTCAAGAGCGTATGAAGCTTAATGTAAATGAGGGTAGAAAAATAACAGAGATGTTATCACTCATTTTTCACAAGGCCGAAAGTCACGATAAGGTGTTGCATAAGATAAAAGAGAATGTTTCAATACTGAATGAGATAATTGCTTCCCATTTCATATCCATTCAGTTGCTATAAACCCAAATGGGTCATGTGTTGTTTCGTGTCCACTCCACATATGAAGTTTAAGTTGGGAAGTCGTGCCACAACTATAAATAAGGAGCTTCTTGGGAGGCAACCCAAGGTTTTACAATTTTACGTTAGTTTAGAATAATGATGTGTTAAATGTGCAGGACAAAGTGAGAAAAAGTATTTGAATAAATGGTAGAATTGGCGAGATAATGGCCTAGTTGGTGAAACACCGAAGGTGTCTGCGACCTTGACCTAACTTGCCGTTGGATTCAAGGAAAATTCAACTTGGACTCTGTAACACTCGGCAGACTCAAGATATTATTGGCGGATTGTCGATCCGGTAAGAAATTGCAAATTAGTCCACCGATTTAAATCCCAGTTTAACTGGAAGTCCAAGCAATTCGGCGAGGTAAGTGAACGTTAGGCGTGCCACCAAGTAGTTTGGCGAATTCGACTAATGACGCTGAATGGGCGAGATCTGGATAGTTTTTATAAAGCCAATGGTTTATACTTTCAACCCACATTTCCCTCACTCTCGACCTTCGCAAAATCGCACCTACTTAATATTTCCAAAATTTTCGCATCTTGCAAGTGTTTTAGTTGATTAATTGGTGTCTGGATCTGGATTAATTTGCCGCCTAGCATCACAGTTTTGATTTACTCTACCAAAAAGGTTGGTTTGCCAAACCCTGCATTTACTTTTGGTATTTATGCTCTTTGCCTATTATAATTTGAGTATCTTGCTCGTAGTGTACTACTGTTGAAATCTGGTAAATTTGTGCTTAAAATGAAGAAGAGTTTATAGTGTTATGCTTGTTTGTTGTTGATTTTGAATCGGTAGAAGTTTAAGTACCTCGAGGCAATGGGTGTTATGGGTTCTGCTGCAATTTGAGTTGTGCACACTTAAATTTTATTTCGGGGGTTGCGGGGTTGACTTCAAGAATATGGATTGAGATTAGGCACGGTGAGTCATTTAACGAGCTGGATTGAGCACGCTGAATCAATCTGCGGTTCACCAATATCTCCATCTCGCCATTAAGTTGATGCTAAGTATGTTGTTTTGCCCTATTACTTTCGGCGAGAAGCCTAAAGTTGTAAAAGGTGTTCGGCGACTTATCGAAATATTTTTCTCGATCGCCCTTAGTCTGCATTCCTGAGCTCATTTTGCACTATAACTTTCGGTAAACTGACTCTTGCTCGCCAAATGCCGTCAGCGACCCTCCAAATAATCTTACCATCGCTAACTTGTCAGAACCTGTCTAGCTAATCCTGTTTGTGAGCTTGATCGAGTTCGCTGAAGCAATTAGGCGACTCGCTGATAGTGTTGGCAAGTTTTTCTGAACTTTCTTTTCTGTGATTTTAGCTGAAAGTTATCTAACTCCTTCCCGATATTTTACAGAAATGGTTAGATCTAAATTTGTTGGAAGAAACCTGCCACGGCAAGGGAAAGCAAAAGGGGTTACAATGAAAGAAAATGCAGCTACATCTAAGGGAAAAACTAAGAAACTTTCCATGATTGGTGAAAAAGGAGAAGGTAAAGGAAAAGCACATGTGTCACCAGAGGCGAGCTCTAACAGTGAGGGCATGCATGATACTTTCTTTACCACCTCCAAGAGTGAGGGTGAGCAACAGGAATACCAAACTATGGAGTCAGATGATGATGAGCTGGTAGTAGCAGACAGGGCAAAACTACGTTGTAATAAGTTGAATGATCCATCTAGGATTAGAACCCCTTAGGCGACCACCTCTCCTCCTCCAGTCCCAGAGCAGGCAATGGTGCCTGCACCACCAATACAGAGGCCTCATGCGTGCAAGGCAGTGCCAAACCTCACTTCCATTCCCAGTATTGATCACAGAACTATGCAAACGAGCGGGTACCTCGAGATGCCAAGAAGGATGCCAAGGAGTGGAAGCTACAACCACTAAATCCATACCTGCAGACGCATTTTTGCCTACTCATGCCCCTATTCCTTCAGGTACATCTAATTCTACTGGCACTCTTACTGACACTCCAGGTTTTTCTGTTGCCACGTTACCACACAGACCTACTGCTGTGGTTGCATCCCGTACACCGATCACTAAGGCATCCTTGATCCGGATGGGACAACTTGCCTAGTCTGCTGATCGTCGGGTTGCCAACCTAGAAAGCTCCATTCCAGGCATGATTCAGGCAACTGTGACTAATGTTGTGACACCAATGAGAGCTACCATTGACACCCTTGATGCTAGAATAGTGGTGTGTGAGCATGACCAAGGGCTGATGTGGATCAGTTGAAGGTCAACGATATGTCCATGGTGTTTGGAGCGGTGGAGATCCCAAATGTGCCAGAAATGCCTCCGCCACCACCAGAAATTAGTATAGGGTTGAGCAGATAGCAGAGCATGAGTCGGAGGCAGAGACAAATGAGGAAATGCTTAAGGAAACTGTGGATGATGTAGATCGGAACCTGACAGAGATTGAAGCAATTATGATAGATGCGGTTGTACAGACTTCCATGTCAAACACAGTTTTAGCTATCTCTAGTTAAACTAGTCCTTCTGGTGTAACCAGTGTACAGGCAAAACTGATACCCCAGGCAAAACTAATCCCCTTTTTACCTCCCTCTTTGTCTATTGTCATTTTCAATTTTGACCCAAAATGCAAAGAGGTTGAAGGCTAAAGCAAGAAGGCGATGAAAAGGACCAAGAGGTAGATCGCCGAGTGTATCGGTGATCCCGAATAACTGCACCGAATGGTCCTCCACAACACAAATGTCCAAACACTACAAATACTTGTTTTAAATTTATAGCTTAGTATCACTTCTATTATTCCAACCTTTTACAGTTTTTGAGGGAGTGTCAGTTTTAGAAGGTTTTGGACACTTTGTTCTAAGACCTTGAAGATTCAAAGGATTTCAACTCCAAGAATTGGACGTGGGTCTAAAAGATTCTTCACTTTTGACGTGTTTTAAGACTAAATTCGTCATACCTAGATGATGGAAACTGATATTGCTATAATTTTTTATCTCTTTTACATATCTAGCTAAATCCCTAATTCTTGGGGTGTGAGTTTTGTGAATATGGGCTAAATTATCTGTTGGGTCTTGCTTAATAATGGTTTATTGGTTGTTTAAATGTGATTTCGTTTAGTAGTAATGTATGAACCTAATGGCATTGTATTTGCAAATACGATTTTATCTTAGTTTTTTTGGCTTTCTCGACAGAGAGGTTGTAAAACTAAGACTACTAAATTGATAGCCGATATTATTGGGTCGACATGGGTTCAACTCGAGAGAGTGAATCCTAGTCCTTCTCCCACACATTCAACTTGAGAGAATGAATGGGCTAAGCCTGAGGTTGTGCTTAATGCGGCAATTCGGTGTTCGAGAGAAACCGAGTTGATTCGGGGTAAGTTGCTCGAGAGAAAATTTACTCGCACTATATTCTAAGCCTAGTCACAAATGTTCAACAATTTACTATCAAAAGCATGTACCCGATAGTCTAGTTTAACCCGTATTCCTATCACATCCCAAGAATCTTGTCTCCATATCTCGTTTCCTTGTATTTTTGCTCTTTTTAGTTGTTAATTAAACAAACCCCCATTGATAATTGACATCGCATCACTCCTTAGATTTAGTATGTTTTTATTCGTTAATATAATATATCTATGACTAATTAGAACTTAATTTTATTTTTCTATTAATTCTCAAAACTACTTCTTGTGGAAACGATCCTAACCCTTGGTTGGGTTAAATCACTACGCGCGATTGTTTGGCCCTTGAACCGAAATTGTGTCAGTTGATTACGTTGAACATCAAAATTGTGCCGCTGCCGGGGAGTAGCACTACTTAGAATTCTTTGATTGAAGATTTGACACTCCAAAAATTAATTGGTTGTAGCTGAAGTAGTTTCGGTTGCTTTATGTAGGTAGTGGTTGGACTACGTGAAAGTTAACACGAGTGAAGAAGAGATGAATGACAGCTGAGTAGGTCATCCAGAAGGTATAGACGACATCAATAGTGTCTACAGCTCAGCTCAATCGGGTGGGATGGGTGCAATCTTCATCCCACGAACTGATGAGAGTGCGATGTTTGAACTCACTAGCACAACTCTTCAGCTTCTCCAAATGAGAAGAATATATAGAGGGCTAGATCACGAAGACCCGTATGAGCATGTGAAAATTTTTACTATGGTTTGCAGCCCTTTTTCATTCAAAAATGTGTCTCAAGAGTCAATTCACTTGCAGTTATTCCCACTGTCCTTAACAGGAGAAGCTAATAAATGGTTAGCCAAGTTACCAAACAATTCAATCACAACATGAGAGGGGATGGTTCTAGCATTGAACACAAGATTCTTTCCTCCATCAAGGATGATGAAAGTTAGAGATGAAATTCAAAGTTTCAAGCGACATTCTCCCTTAGTTCCTCCAATACCCTGTCTTACTTATTGGCTTTCCGGAGAAGGAGCGTGAGTATTGCTTCAGTTTATCTATTCCCCTCATTCTTTGATTTTTTTCGCTCATGGGGAGGGACATAGTGGTCTTTCTTGATGCACTGGAAGTCAAGCACTCTAACCTTTTTGGCCAACTCATCCATCAAAGTCAGCAGTGCGGCCATAATGATGTCCTTTTCTTCTTCTTAGTTTTTCTCGGTCATGTGATCAAGCAGTTGGACTGCTATCGCATATGGCTGTTTTGCAATTCCACCGAGAATGAGTTGGTCTGTCAACACCTTATTTCCGGGAGCAGGACTACTGGAGAAACAGTCAAGGAGTACTATATCGGGAATATCATGACTTGGGAACTGAGTTACCAGTTCTTTAAACCTTGCTCATGTCTCATGGATTCGTTCACCTTCAAATTGTTTGAAGGTTAGGATGCAATCCCTGAACAACATTACTTCCAATGGAGGAAACTCCATTTGCTCGTGAGTACTGTTCGACCTACACACCTCCTGTGTTTCGAAGCTAAAACCAACAAAACAAAACTAAAAATTAAGTTAGTAAACGACAACTAACAAGAACGAAAATCCTACTTAACAACAAATTCTTAAATAACACCAATCCGAGGTGGATCGAGGCGGGGTCCTTATTGAGAAGAGGGACTTGAGTAGTGCTGCCAGGTTGTGGTTTGGCTTTATCAGCAGCATCATAATGCCATCCCAGAATGAGTCCATTTTGCACCATCCTAAAGCATCTTTCCTTGGTTCTATCATGTCTAGGAGGCGCATCAACTTAGGACTATTGATTTCACAGGAGATAGACAAGAGAACCAAGCAGAGACAGACTTCTCTGCCATTTCAAGTCCTGATCACTGAGCAGTGTCCGCATGCTGGAGTACCCCGGGGTACTGTGAGGGATATTGAGGTTACCCCTTCATCCTCCACTGAAATCTAGCGTATTGAGGCTGAGTACACACGATAGGAGGTGGACAGAAGGAGAGCAACTCCTGTAGATATTTCTCTAGAGGTTGATGTTGACTCGTTACCTGTAGAGGCATTTTCTCCTACTCTGGCCTTTAGGCCTTCAGGTACATCCGTTCCTTCCTCTTCTTCACAGGCCCCAGGTGTTTTCTCTTCCTCCCAACCTGTCAGATTACTCAGGCCATGATCCTGAAGATGGGGCAATTGGCCCAATCAACTGACATGCAGGAGACCCGGTTCGAGAGATTCATCCCAAGGATGATCGAGAGTGCCATACTTGCTGCACTCATCCCCTCTTAGGTAACGGCTTTGAAAGCCAAAGTAGGAGATCTGAGGAAGGACGTAGACTATCTAAAGTCTATTGACTTCAAATCATTAATAGAGGTTGTTGATGATGAAGATGCCCAAGAGACTTTAGTGATTCCTCCGGCTACCACCAGAGAAGTACAGAGGGATGGCACAGTAGATGAGGAGTCAAATGGAGAGACCAATTCATAGCAGATGGCAGTACATGATGATGAGATAATAGAGAGCCGAGAGGAAAACATATTTAGAGATTTTCCAGATGTGGCGGAAACAGTTATGCGGCCGGTGATCCAGATATCGCCGACTGAGACATCCACACAACTCCTAGTGGATCTAGCACTGTTATTTCTTTTAAGGTGATTACGGTCACTGATGCCCAAGTTCAGACAATTGCACCAGGCATTGAGGCCCAAACAGATGGAGAGACTACATAGACATGATCCTTTCTTTACTTCGCTCTCTGTCTTCCTTTCTTTCACTTTTGGATACTTTACTTCATTTGCATTAGAGGACAATTGGTTCTTATTTGTGGTGGGGTGAGGCCCACTATTTGTGTGAATATTGATGTTCTTGTTTTGTTTATATAGTGGGGTCGTTGTGCTTAAAATTGTGTTTTATACTATTTTATCAGATTTTTGATCTTGTGGCTCCTTTTGTCTTAAAATTGTAAATGATTTTGACCCTTGCAAAAAATTTTAAATTTTTGCCAACTCTTGTACGTGTGGAATGTGGCTGTTCTTTAGCAAATTTGAGTCACGGTTTTGATCAATATAGATAACTCAAATAGTGCTCATAATCAAACGAACATGAATGTGTGGCTACGATGAGACCAAGTGAAGTTACATTGTCAATATGTGAACTCTTTCCATCTTGTTGCAACTAGCCAATTATCGTATTGATTAACTTGAGATGAACATTGCACACTAGCGAAAGTGTGGACTGTTGTTTGACTTTGGTGTCGAAGGCTTGTGTGATTAGCTTACTGTTAACCATGCTCATAACACCTAGAATTTTTCCTCGTTGGTCTATTCGACTAAGTAAGGCTATATCTTTATATAAGTTTAGGCACCTTCGAAGAGTGTGAGAAAATTTGACATATACCTCTTTGTGGCCTACCTTGTGAACGTGTAAACTTCTTCTGAACATCCCTTAAACCTTAACTTTCTTTGGAAGAAATTTGATGAAAACATGACCTTTCTTAATCCAATACCTATAATCCTCGTGGTTGATCAAATAGCCAACTTAGGTCAAAAGCCTAAGTTGGGAGTGTGGTGAAAAGAGAAGGCAAGTCAAGAAGTGCAAGAAGTCCCTTTTAACCCATGGTGTTGAAAAAAATGGAACCCCTCCATACAAAAAAAAAAGAAAGAAAATAAAAATAAATGAAAAATTTATGGAATAAAGTGATAACAGCAAGGTTAAGGGAGATCACAAATATAGAATTGAATATTAGAATGCGGAAGTACAAAGAAAAGAAACAAAAAAACTAACTAAAGATATGGGAAATTCGAAGGAAAGATCCACGAATTTCCAAGGATTAGATGTTCTAAGGCCTTGAAAAGATCCAAGTAACAACGTATAGATTTAT
>JAJOOJ010036923.1:0-12045 GCA_029582625.1 Solanum boliviense | reverse complement strand
CCTGATACCATAAAAAATACTCTTAAGCACTATAGCACAACTCCATGTTTAGAGCAACAATAACGTAAAATGATCATCAATCAACTAAGCTTCCCCTCAAAAATAGTTAGTGTCTGAATCTTTCACAACCATATCTCCATATTCGGGTCCATTCCAATACTAGAATTTCTCGAAGCCCACAGCATACAAGTCACTTCCCCTCTAATTTCAGCAACACAAGAGCAACAACAACAACTACAACTCAGTGTCAAACAAGTCGGGGTTCGACTATATCAATACCCAATTTTCATTTAAGCTCATTTCATAGAGAATCCTTATAATTCAGCAATACAAGGGAAAATAAACAAAATAACAGAGTTGTTGAAAATCACCTTCGCTCTAATTTTGTAATGTTGTCCACTTGAGTCTGATTGTACTGAACAAGCTCCGAAAACAAGAAAGCAAAAGCACTCAAACTGACCTGCAAAGGACCTCATTCACTAATCAGCAAAGTAAATCTCCCAAACCCAACCCAACCCACCCATACCCACACCCTCTAGCTAAAAAGATTTAAAAGTGGTAACACCGGTCGATGTTATTAGTATCTATAGTTAAAAAGAACCCCCCACCCCCTTCTTTTCTTGAACAACTAAGAGCATTGAACACAAGAATGTGTACACAAATACACTGTGAAATTTGTGGCAGTGGCAAAATCATACGGCAAAATTATACCAAACTTAAAAGGGCAATTTTTTTTAGCTCAAGTTGGGATCTGTACACAAATACACTGTGATTCTACCATCATCCTCTAACATATTGACAAAAATAATGAGAATAAGAAAGAATAGGTACTTACGCTTGATGAAATCTTCAGCTCAGCTCAGCTTAACAAAGCTCAGATCTTTTGTTCAACTCTTCAGTTCAACTCTTCAGTTCAGGGAGAAGAGAATCGGAGAAATCTTTAGTTCCGTTCTTCAGCTTCCGCTCTTCAGTTCTTCCAGAGAAAAGCTTTTTTGGAGAAAGAAAAAAATGTGTTCTTTGACTTCAGATAGAAAAGTGTTATGAATTTTTAATGTTTTATTAATTATTTTTTTTGGCCAATAAAAATGGGAGGGACAGTTAAAAATGTTGGAGGGAATATAATATTTTAGTGAAAATTTGAAGGACACACTTGTAATGTGTTGTTTTTACAATAATAAAAATAGGATACTTTAAAAGTGTGGCCATATATGTAAATAGTTGTTGCCAATTATCTTATACTGTAACAACGCTTATAAAGTGTAGCCTATACCATTAAAGAGTACGCTTTACAAGTGTTGCCATTATTAGCGTAGCTAAAAGTTAAAAACTTGGGCTACGCTTTAAAAGTGTTCCCAAAAATATTTTAGGCAACACTTTACAAGCGTTGTCCAGATTTAGTGTGGCCATAGGCTTAAAATGCTGTAGTGCCTTTTTTCTTCCATAGTTATTTCCTTCACCTTTTCTTCCTAAATTTGTTGGGCATCACCCATATGGGGAGAAATATCCATGTCATGGACAAGCATAGCGGTGTGGCACTGCTTGTAAACCAAGTCGAAAACACCCGACACAAACTTACTCATCTTGGTCCTACAATCCGCCACAGTAAAAGGAGCACACTTTGATAGATGACTGAGCCTCAAAGAGTGCTCCCTCACACTTGTATTTCCCTTACGAAGGTTGATGAACTCAAGAACCTTGTCCTTTTTCATCTCTAGATGAAAGAATCTATCAAGAAACCTGTAACACCCCGTAGAAACTAGTAAGACCTAACAGAAGCTTGACATAATCTTCTAGGTCGAACTAGAGCCTTACATGTGAATTTATAGTTGGAAACTTGTTTAAATGATGAAAATGGCTATTGAAGTTAGTTTTGTGAATTTATAGGTCAAACGTCAAGAAATGATCGTGACACCCGGAAACTAATAGACTAAAACGAGGGCTAAGTTTGAGGGTTAGAGCCAAGGAAAAGGACTAGGGAAGTCCACTCTTTCATGGACACTGCCTCACCTTCCACGACCACCACCACGGCACATGGTGAGGACCATGACTCGTGGTAGGCTAGGCAGTGGCTAAGCAAAGGCTGCCCAAAAATAGTCCCTGCACACGAGCCACCTCACAGCTCGTGGGAAGGCTCATAGTGGTGCCTTAGATTTTTAGGGCTTAAGGGGAAGGTTTCCTAGAGACTGTATCATGACCACGATAGGTACCACGACTTGTGGAGCCTCATGTCAATGGCTTTCCATTAGACTTAGAGTATAGGGTCAATTTCAAATGGTCATATCTCTTAGCTCAAAATGAACTAGGTGTACCATGGCCTATATAATTAAAGGCTTGTGAGTCCTCTTTCCAATGCCACCATGTTTTCCCAATTCCAATCTCGGAGTAAAAAGTTATGCCCGAAATAGTGAAGCACTGTCAGGCTGAAAAATCTTCACGGGCCGTGGTGATGATCACGGTCCGTGAAGGCTTTAGTGATGCCATTTCGGTAGTTTCCAACAAGTAACATATTGGGTCTTTTTCCAATTGTTTTAACTCAAGGATATCTCATTTTTCCCAAGCCTAGGACCCCTATTTAAGTCATTTTAACCCCAAAATTCACCCAATTAAATCAATTATTACAGGACCTAAATAAAACCCCAACTCCTTTTCCCTCTCAAAAATCTCCATTGAAGAGCATAGAAGGAGATCAGCTAGGGCTAGGAGATGCATACTTTTCATCACGAAATTTGTGGGATTCTAAGGCTAAGGTATGGGAGTTCTTTATTCTTGGTTAGCTATCACCAAGAAGCTCTTTCAACTATGTTTTCAAAGTTCCCCAATTTCTAGGTTTTCAATCAAATTCATGGGTCTCTTTCTAAAATTGATTCCATTGATCTATAATGTTTATTTATGATTACACATGAATGTTTGTGGATGAATTCATGTAATTGTTATGGTTGTTGAACAATTTCCCACAAGACCCATGATTTCCCTTCTTTGTCAAATCTAAACCCTAGTATGTCATGAATGATGAATGAAGGATGAGAATCTAGTATATTTTCATATAGTTAATTATTGTATTGTGATTTTATCCTATATGATGTTTGAATATAAATAAAATAGGGTTGAATCTTGAAGAAATCCTTGATGGCTATGAATGAAGGTTTTCAATTGGTGAGTAGTCTTCTATTGAATTGTTGATCCACTTATGGTGGAGATGTTTAATTATCATGTATCCTTTGTATGAATGGTTTTATCCACTTATGGTGGAGGTGCTTACTTGTTAGCATGAATTGTAGTTTTGAGACAAGATCCCTCTTTCGTACAACCTAAGATATGACTAAGTACGATATGTTATGAATATGAATGAGATTCTATCAACATGGTATGGTCTATATGTTGAATTGTATGAGGGTTTATTTTTTAAGGACCCTACCCACATAACCCCCTATATGAATGTATGATTCTATACATGCCATGAATGGCCTACTTGAATGGTGAATGTATCCATGTCTATTATAATGAAGGTTAGGAATGTAGTTTAGGATCCCTAAATGCAATATATGTGAATTGTGCATGACTTGGGATATTATGAATATGTTGTGATCCGTTTTGAAGGGAAGTTCCTATGATAAAAAATGTTGTTGTTATTGTGCCATTGTGAGGACAATTATGTACACACACACTCCATGCATAAATATGAACATGATGTGTGTATGGTGACAATTGAAAGGCTAGTTCTCATAAGCACCTTTACATACTATTATGCATGAAATGTACATGACCGTGATGATATGACTAAGTACGATATGCTATGACTACACATGATAGGATGATATTATGGTAGTATTTTATGTTGCATGAAAGGATTTTCTCATGAACATACTATGCGTATAATATGAAAGGTTTTCTCATACTATGATATATGTTGACTTTAAGGTTGACAAGACACTCTCACCTAAAGAATCAATGAGCTATTGTGATATATGTTGGTGTAAGTGGACTAGTGCATTCTTCCATACATATGACTTTAAGTAAAGACTTAATATCACTTAAAAAGGGAATTATGCTTAGCACCGAGTGGATATGAAAATGAGATGCAAGCTTTTACTCTAGAATGTCCGGCTTCCCAATGGGTTCCTTTTATGCTAGTTAGTCCGGGTTCCCAAAATATGTCGTCTAATGGGATGGAAACCTTTTACGTTAGCAAGTCCGGGTTTCTAGTAGCAATCCCCATATCCCATAACTATGTACCCACATAGGTATATAGCTAGTGGATCCACCTAGATAGCTATTCATATAGTTCAACTTTAGGCAAGTAGGACGCCTTCTTTGGGTGTGGGGTTATATGACACCGGATTCCATGTAGCTCACATGGTCTATGTCGGTTAAGGCTAATATTCCCTATATGAAATGAATAAAATCTATGATTAAGAATCTGAACTCTAACTAGAGCTTCTTAAGGGGTATCACTTAGTGTAGGTGGGGGTATGAGACTTCACCTATACATTGCACAAGTGGGCTCTAAGAGAGGTTCTTGTGAGACTCACTTATGTATGGTGACTTATTTGGTATGAAATAAATATGACTCCACTTACTATGAATTGTGAATATGCATGTGAATTACACTTATGACTTCTTGATGGGTTTGCTTAGTAAATGTGGGGGTATGGGACTTCATATGTACATTGCACAAGTGAACTTGTGAAGGGGTTATGGGGTGGTTTACTTATGATATGAAGTATATGAAATATGACTAAGATATATGATATGAATATGTTGCATGAACTATGACTAATGAATCCTCAAGGCGATCTACTTAGTATGAGGGATATTATGGGACGCAACTCATAAATGGAACAAGTAGACTTCTAGAGTAGCCATGGTTCCATTATATTATGAGTATTATGAGAAGTGTATGCTTCCATTGAATTAGCTTTATGATTGACTTTCCTTGATATGAGCTACTGTTTATGAATGTCAGCTTACTATGTGTATGAACTATGGATAAGACTAATGTATGATAAGTATGAGCATGGTGATCCAAAGGTAGTACTTAGTGTAGATAGAGTTATGGGGCTTTGTCTACACATGGCACAAGTGCAATCCAGTGTTACTTATGTTCTTACTCTATTATGATTTAGTGACCTTGATATTTGACTATGCATGTTATTATATCTTGTAATGAGTGATATTCCAATGAGACTATGTTTAAAGATTATTCTTATGGTGATGTTATTATCCTTTGTGCTTTGATGAACTATATGTGAGATGTTTATGAATTATGTTCTCCAACTCTTTTAAAGAATGATCTTCAAAAGTGCATAAAGCATGGTTTCAACTAAATGTCCCTTTTCAAGCATGTTTTAATGGTTTTTTTGCATGACTTCCATACTTAGTACTTTTTCTGCTAACCCCTTATTCTTCATTTTCTACAAAGTGTAGGGTTTGGAGGTGTGCTGTCTTATACTTGGAAGGTAGGTTTCTAAGGAGCTTGGAGTTGAAGACTTGGGGAGTCCTCATAGTTTCTAGGACAAACCCACCTTGTAAACTTATGTCTTGATTATTATGTTTTTATATTTATGTAAGGGTCGTGTCCCTAGGTTGTATTGAAAGAGATTTAAGTATAAATGTTATAGATGGTTTGAGAGATAATGTCATAGATACTCTTATTTTATAAAGTCTTCGATTGTAAATAAAAGTTTTAAATTTTACGTTATTTTAATATGCTTTAATGTTCATGACACGCTAAGAGCTTGTAAAAGACCTCTGAGAGATTAAATGCGTAGTGTTACGACTAGGGGGTGCTCTCGGGTCATGACAAACTTGGTATCAGAGCATAAGGTTATGGAATGGTCTTAGGATGTCTCAAACCACGTCTAGTAGAGTCTTGTTCATCGGTGTGAGTTGCAACACATCTATGAGCGAGAGGCTATAAGACGTTAGGAAAAATTCACTTTTTAATTCTCTAAATCGTGCCATAGATCTATAAGCTCTCTCTCTTATCCCTTATCCGATGGTATTTAGGTTGTGACCACTTGAAGGGCTTTTGCTACAGGAAGCGAGGGAGAAAGGTTGGTTGTGATGTCAATTATGGCAATGTGACTTATGAGATTTGAGGTAGTAGATAGTGATATTGTATTTAGTGTGAATAATGCTTCATAGTTGCCTTCGTGTTTGTTAGAAGACCTCGTGTAGTCTTACTCCTAGGGAGGAGATAGTGTGCCTACCTAGCAAGGTAATTGTGAGGTTATGCTTAGTTGATGATAGAACCCGTATATAAAATTGTTAGTTCCCAAATGAGCCTACCCGAGAGTGGAAATGAGGAAAAGATATTATATGCCATGAGTTTGGATTATGATGTGTTTTAAAGTTGACTTTGAGGTTGTATGTACCACCGTAGATTCAGCGGCAACTGACTTACTAAGATTGTCCAAGTCAAGATCGGCCAAAGAGGAATGGACGGCGGTCTAGTTCGGGGTCGCCGAACCATTCGGCAAATCGTTGATTGGACTTGTTGCTCGCGAATCTGCACTTTTTGATCACTTTCCACACTTCCATCTACACAATCAACACAACATTATTTTATAAAAGTAAGATCAAGAAATAAAGGGTTTTGGGTTACCTCCCAAACATCGCCGTAGTTAACGTTGTGGCACGATGCAAGTCAACATTCAAACCTCGTTTTTGGGGTGGAACCTAGTGCCACTAGGTGATCCCAATTGTTCATTTGGATAGAGATGAGGCAATACATGACCCAAGAGAGTTTCAATTAGCTGGATAGATCTAGAGTGAGAACCGCTCATCTGATTTAGCACTTCTACATTTTCTCTAATCTCATTTAACATTTTATCTTGCTCATTTAGCTATTGGAGAATGGTTAATAACATATCCTCGGTACGTTTATTTTCATTGTCCATAAACCTTCCCTGCTCAGTATGTGGTATGCATTTGCTCATCTGTTTGGACATCACCTCTAGCTCCTCGACCTTTTGGGTCAATTTATCCATCTGACCCAGCAAAATGATCAATTGCTGGTCCTTTTCAATATCCTTGTTGGTTTTAGCCACAAGGTCAAGGACTTTGACTGCGGTCTCATAGGGGTATCTCTCACGGCCACCCGAGATCAGTCGATCGATTAATCATCTATTTTCGGGATTGAGACTCCTATAGAAGCACTACAATAGAGCCAGACCGAGAATTTCATTAGTTGGGCATTGTATCAATAGTGATTTAAGACTCAGCCACGACTCATGTAAAAGCTCACCATCCATCTGTTTGAAGGTCAGGATGCTATCCCTGAACCTAATCACTTCCACTGAGAAGTGTTCTATTGGTTCAGAGTCATTAACCACACTTATCTCTCCTGTTTCAGTAAAAATTACTGAACAAAAAAAATCTAAAAAAAATATTAGTAAAACTTCAACTAAGAAGAATAAAAATTCTACTAATCTAAGAATTCTCAAATATCACCACTCCTTGGCAGCGGCGCCATTTTGATGTTTGCATAATCAAGACACAACTTCCGATGCAAGTGTCTACGATCGTACAATAGTTTAGTAACCCAACCAAGGGTTGGGATCGTTCCCAAGAGAGCGGTTTTGAGAATTCATAAAAAATAAAATTTAGTTCTAACTAGTCGCAGCTAAAGACATTAACGATCAAAAACATTGTAAATTAAAGGGGGACACAAGAGTGTCAATTAACAATGGGGGTTTTGTCGCAAGTAAATAAAAAATAGCAAATTAACAGAGATTTCTAAGTAATAAGAGGGGGATTCTTGGGATGTAATTAGGAACACGGGATAAACAAGATTATTGGGTACATGCTTTTGATAGAGAACGTATAGAGTAATTGTGACTAGCTTAGACTTTAAGGGGGAAAAGCTCTCTCTCGAGCAACTTACCCCGTTTTAAATGGGTTTCTCCCGGACACCCACTAGCCGCATGAAGAATAGCCTCCGCCTTAACCCACTCACTCTCTCGAGCTGAGTGTGTGGACATGGGACTAGGGTTGACTCTCTTGAGCTGAACCTTATGTCGACCCACTTGCACTAACCATCAATTTAGTGATCTTAATTTTTCGACCTATCTCTCGAGCAAGCCGAAGACACATATATGAGATTATATTTGCAACTACAACCTCATTACTTTCATCCACAACCACTAAACGAAATAACATCTAAACTACAAAAAGACGATCAGCAAGCAAGACCCAACAACTAATCTAACCCATATTCACAAAATCACACCCCAAGAATTGGGTGTTTTAGCCACATATGAAGAGATAGAAATTTATACCTAAATGAGCTTGTGCTCAAATGGGTATGAATATTTAAGTCTTCTTACAGGCCAAGAATGAAGAATCCAAGAAACCCAAGTCCAAATCATTGGAAATGAAATCCTCTTCTTCTTCATGTTTTCAAAACCCTCTCAAACTCAGAGCAAAATATCAAAAAGTACTATTCTATATGAAAAGTATAATCATTGTTCGACACTTAAAACTACAACTCTAACTAGTATTTATAGATTTCATAGATTTGTGCTGCAGCGGATCATTCGGCGTCGTTCGTCGGAAATGACGATCAACTCCGCGATTCACCTTTTAGTGAATTTCATCAATGTCTTGCACCATCCTTCAACATCGTCGTGTTCTGGGGTATTGGGTGACATGGTACTGCTTCACGAAACTTCTTGGCGATGCGCCGATTACTCCTTTTTTGCGCCGACTTAATCATTTCCTTCAGGGCTCAACACATTGAAACAAAAGGCGAAATAAGATCCTTCGGTGTCTCACCAAGTGTTCTCATCGATACTCAAGCCTTCATTTCTTCATTATTTTCAGCCTTTTGATTCCTTTTTGCTACGTAGTGTCTGTGCTTTCCTTCAAACATCAGATACCTAAAACGCAAGGGTTTTCATCAGATATTGAGATACAATAAGCATTTGAGGACCCAATTTCTCTTAAAATATAGCCCTAAATGAGTCCAATTTGTGGATTCATCATATGTTCCGGTATTTGAGTTGATTCTCTCTAATTGAAGCTTCGATTGAGTTCTTCCAAGACTAAGTGGTATGTCCTCATGTATTCGAGGACAAGTACTTTGATATTTCATTTCTTTCATATAATAGACATTCTTTAAACTTTTAATTGTAAAGGGCCGTGACATTTCTTTTGATTCAATTATTGTTTTTAGATGACCATGTGACACTAGTAGAATCCGTTGTTTTAAATAATATTTTAAATGTATGGATTAAAAGAGTTTTAGTTCCATACCATTTTCCTTATATCGAATGTTATGAATGCTATGAGGCTTGTATGAGACTTTTCAAAGTCTTATACGTCGTGTCACTTTCGGAGTGTGGGCCCAGGTCGGGACAAACATGGTATCTGAGCATAAGGTTTTGGGAATGGTTTCTAGGATTGATATCACACAAGCCACGTCTAGTAGAGTCGTGTTCATGGGTGTGAGTTGTGATACATTTCTAAATGAGAGGCTATAGGTTGTTAGGAAGCTACACTTCTTTCATTATTATTGAAGTCGTGCCATAGAGTTTAGCTCTATAAATGTCTTTTTCTTAACCCTTCTCTTATGTTTATAGGATATGAATACAAGAAGGGCTACCGCAAGAAAACTGGAAGATGAGATTGTGAATGAGGGAATTCCTCCCCAAGGTCCTCAAGGTGACCAAGTTCCGCAAGGAAATAAATTTTTGGTGGATCCCTCGACTATGTCCAATGAGGAACTTAGGTCGTCTCTTTTGATGATGGCTCAAGCCATAATTACTCAAGCTCAAGCTACTATGGTTGTTGAGACTGATGTGAACCCTATTGTGAGCATTATGGCTTCTAGGTTGAGAGACTTTGTGAGGATAAGTCCTCCAGTATTTCTTGGTTCCAAGGTGGGAGAGGATCCCCAAGAGTTTGTGGATGAGGTGTATAAGGTAGTAAATGCTATGGGGGTGACTTCTATAGAAAAAGCAGAACTTGCCGCTTAATAATTGAAGGATAATTCCCAAGTTTGGCTTACTCAATGGAAAAATAATAAGCCGAAAAGAGTGGAACCTATACAATGGGAGGAGTTTAAGAATGAATTCCTTGGTAGGTTCTTCTCCCATGAGAAGAGGGAGGCTAAGGTGGAGGAGTTTATCAACCTTAAGCAAGGTAGCATGAGTGTGCAAGAGTACTCCTTAAAATTCATCCAATTGTCTAAGTATGCCCCATCCATGGTGTCTAACCCGAGGGATGAGATGAGTAGATATGTGACGGGTGTTTTCGAACTAGTTGAGGAAGAGTGTCGTATGATGATGCTCCATGATGACATGAATATCTCTAGGCTTATTGTGTTTTCTCAACAAATTGAGGAGTACACGATTAAGAAAAAGAATAGGGAGATGAAGAGGTGAAGGTTCGATGAGCAAGGTCAACCAAGGTTCAAAAATAGGGCTTTTAACCAAGATTCTTCAAGCACTCCTAGGGTTAAGCAAGATAAAAGAAGTGGGTCTCCATTTCCTAAACCTATTTGCACCACTTGTGGAAAGAAACATTTTGGGAAGTGCCTTGCCAGTACTAGTGGGTGCTATTGTCGTGGAAAGAATTATCATCAAGTTAGAAATGTCCCTACTCTTAAGGCCGAAGGAAGGGAGGCCAAGGAAGCTTCTCTTAATGGCCTGGATCTTGATGCTCCAAAGAATATTTTTTTCTATGTACTTCAAGCTAAAGAGGGCAAAGGACCTAATCCAGATGAAGGCACTGGTATGTTGATAGTTCCTTATAGTTGTGACTGTTGTATTGAGGTTCTTATGTTGTTTTCATGTTAGCCTTAGTTTTGGTTTACTCATAACGGGGAGATAGTATGTTGAATAGTAAGGTTGTTGAGAGTTCCAATATCCTTATCTATTTCTTTCTATTTCTATTCAAGCTTGAGACCAAGAGTTCTTATGATCGTGTTTAGAATGTAATTATGTTATTATTGAGAGCATAATCTCAATTTACACTCATTAATGATGATCATAGAATGTTAAGGGTTTCCTCAATGTAATTTCATGTCTTGAATTGGTAGACTTAGGCATCCTATTCTTGTATAAATGAAAGTAATCTGGATTGATATATCTTAAATTGGTAGGCTAAGGCATCATCTTCCTGTATAATGATGTGTAGTAACTTAATGAATACGAATTGATAGGCTTAAGGCATTCCTTTCCTAATGGGTCAATGAACCATGAATCGATAGGCTTGTGTCATTCCTTTCATGTGTATGATAATGTAATGATGAACCATGATTCGATAGGCTTATGGCATTCCTTTCATAAGAATTCTAGAGCTATCTTATTAATGAACCATGATTCGATTGGCTTATTGCATTCCTTTCATGTGTAATGTAAATTGGGTCGATAGGCTAATTGTATTCCTCTGAAGTACAATAATGTAATGTGAATGAAATATTCTATGGGAATGGAGTCTAAGCATCAAGTGGATATGGTAAGTTGGAAACTCTCCCAATGTTAGGTTAGGGTTCCAATAAACATCTTTCGATCCCATAACTATGTGCCCACATAGGTCCTAGCTAGTAGATCCACCTAAGCGAAATGTATCTAGTTCTGCCTTAGGCAAGTAGGACACCTCTTTACGGTGTGGGTTCATGACACCGGATTCAATGTCAAGCTCACATGGTCTATGTTAGTTAAACACGTATTCCCATCATGTGAGATGTGCATTATGGTTTCTTGAGTAGTTCTATGAAGTGTGGGTGATAGTATGAGATGTCATCCATGCATTGCACGAGTAGGCTTTGCGAGGGTTATAGTGAGTTCTCTAATGTCTTCATGACTAATGTATGAAAGTGCTCCTAATGAAGCTAACGAAGAATGTTGACTTATATGCTTAAATGAAATGATGCATTGAAATGACCCAAAAAGTTCTTAAAAATGTGATTCGGAAATTACCGGAAACTTGTTTAGCTATATATAAAAAAATCCGTTTCATTTTTCAAAAATCCGACTTCATATTCTTGTTTAGGGGGTCAAATTGAGTGGGAAATGGGTCTAACCCAAATTTTAGAGCAAC
>JAJOOJ010036922.1:0-13152 GCA_029582625.1 Solanum boliviense | reverse complement strand
GATATGAAAGCATTTACTTCCTTGAAAATGTCCTTTTTGGCATGTTTTTGCATGGTCTCCATACTTAGTACTTAATTGTGCTAACCCCTTTCTTTCCCCTTTTGGACTAAAGTGTAGGGATTTCGAGATGATGACATGTCATGGCTATTTGATAGGTTTCTCAGTGTTGAAGATGAAGACTTGGTGAGTCCTCATATATTCAAGGACAATACCCCATATGTCCTTTTTTTTATGTCTTTCTAGTATTTGCTTAAGTTTTGTATGGGCTAAATCCCAATGTTGTATTCAAAGTATTAGATGGTTTGAGACATAAGTGTATATAGTCTAGAAGTCTTCCGCTTACTATTTTAATGAAATGTCTTCCTTGTAAAGAAAGTTTTTAATTCATTATGGTTTTCTTTGTTTTATGCGATGAATAAATGCTAAGAGGCTTGTATTAGACCTCCGAGAGGTCGAGTACGCCGGTTACGACTAGGGGGTGCTCTCGGGTCGTGACAGTGTCATAGACATGTATTCGAAGATTATGAGCTGCCTGAGGTTGCATAAATTTTAGCTATTCACCAAGTCTCGTGGCCCGAACGTTTCAAGTTGGTTCAAAGAATTCTATAGTGTTTTCATTACCCTGGTTTCACAAGGGTAGAAGTCGGCAATAAAATTCAAGCTAGTTGACTATGTGGTCGTCACTGGTAGTAAGGTAAAGTGCGATAGTGATGCCATAAATGTAGTCTTGGGTGTTTCCACACGAATTGGGGATGACTGCCAACATTTGATCAGGATAAAGACACTAGAAAACATGACAAAGTGGTTGGCTCCGCTAATATCAGTCGGTACTCCTAAATAGCTTAAGGTGTGGGCAACCATTAAAAAGAAGGACCTCAATGTAGCAGCGAGGTATTGATTTGGCTTCATCAGCAGTACAATCATGACATCCAAGAACTAGTCGATTCTCCGCCATGCCAAGGCAACCTGTCTAGCTTGCATCATTGATGAGACGAGGTTGAATCTGGGGATGATTATTCCACAGGAGATACTTATGAGGGCCAAGCAGCGCCAGACTTCCCTCCCCTTTTAGATGTTGATCACCGAGTTGTGGAGACGGGCTCGGGTGCCTAGAGATGAAAAGAAGGATGTGGACGTGATTCCCACATCTTCTACCGACATCCCTAGGATTGAGGCGGAATACTTAAAAGATGAGGCGGAGAAAAATAAGACAACCCCGGTGGACAATTTCTCGGTTGTAGATACAAATGCAGTACCTGCAGTGGCACATTTGCCTACTCCGTCCACTAGGCTATCAGGTACATCTAGTGCGACCCTTCTGTTACTCCTAGCTCCTTTGAGAAATTGAAAGTGGGTCTTTGAGATTTTTCAATTTGGACCTTTGTAAAGACGAAATTAATCTTAACCAGTTGATCAAAACACAATTTGGTAACGATTTTTATCTTTTTATGATGTCTAGCTAAAACCTAAATTCTTGGGGTGTGATTATGGGCTGATTTAGCTTATGTGTATTGCTAATTGTTAGTCTAAATGTTGTTTAGAAGTGATTTCAATTATTACTTGTGGTAAAAATTAAAGTAGTTGCCAATGCTGTTCTACCTTCGTAATTTTTACTTGCTCGGGAGAGAGGTTTTAAAACCAAGATTATTGATTGATGGTCTGTGGGTATTGGGTTGTCATGGGTTCAGCTCGAGAGAATGAATACTTAACCCTTTTTCACACATTCAGCTCGAGAGAGTGAATGGACTAAGGCGTATGTTGTTCTTATTTGTTTGCTTGTTGGTGTTTAAGAGAAACCGACTTGATTCAGGGTAAATTGTTCGAGAGAAAGTTTACCTTCTCTATAGTCTAGCCTACTCACTAATTTACAGTTATTTACTAACAGTTGCAATTACTCATTTGTCTATATTAGCCTATAATTGAATCACATCCAAAGAACCCATCTCATTATTGTCATCTTTGTGTTATTTGCTGCTGTTGTATTTTATAATTAAAACCAAAACCCCCTGTTATTTGACATTCGTGTCACCCCCTAATTTGAATTATGGTTTTATTAGATAATGTTTATTCCTATGATTGTCTTGAGCATATTCGTACTTTCCTATTGAATCTTAAACACGTACCACTTCTTGTGAGATTAGACCCTAACTCATTTACTTGGGTTATATACTGACTAAAGATCGTTGACGTTTAGAATCAAATGAAGTTTCTTTGATAACGTTATTCAATCAGCGTGTGTCATCGATTTCAAGGGAAACTGGGATAAGCATTTTCCATTGATTGAGTTTGCTTATTATAATAGCTATCACTCTAGTATTGGTATTGTTCAATTTGAGGTTCTCTATGGTAGGAGGTATAGATCTATGGTAGGTTGGTTTGTGGTTTGGTGAAGTTGCCTTGATAGGACCCGAGTTAGTAAAAAGGCTATGGAAAAAGTATGTCTTATTAGAGGGAGTTGGAGAAACACCCAAAGTAGACAAAAGTCTTATGCCGATTTAAGAATAAGAGAATATGAGTTTGATATTAATAATTGGGTTTACTGGAAAATCTCACCCATGAGGTTGTAGTGTGGTTTAATAAGTAAGGGAAGCTTAGTCCCTGTTATGTAGGCCCATATCAAATTTTGAGACGTGTTGGTAAGGTTGCTTTTGAACTAGATTACCCTAATGAGTTGGCATCGGTGCATCTGGGTTTCCATGTCTCTATGTTAAAGAAATGTGTTGGAGATCTAACATCCATAGTTTCCTTATAAGGTTTTGGAGTTGATGAAAATATTTCTTATGAGGAAGCTCCGGTGGAGATTGTAGACTGGCAAGTCAAGAAGTTGAGAAACACAGAAGTTGATTCCATAAAATTGTTGCGGAGGAATCATTTAGTTGAGGGTGCTACTTGGGATGTCGAAGCCGATATGATGTCCCAATAACCTCATATTTTTCCTTCTACTTCCGCTCTACCTTGAGCTATTGAGTTCCTCATGGTTTACTCTTTGTTTGGGTGTCATGTGTTTCAGATATTCCCATGATTTCCTTTTTATGCATGTTCCAAAAAAACATGTATTTTGAAAGAAAATGAGTTTACATGACTGATTTTCTTCATGTTGTTGTGGATTGAGTATGACCTTCCTATACACTTGATGAAATGAGTTATTGAACACTCTTTAGCTTGAAGTTGATATTTCCTCCATGGATATATGATTTTGACAATAGATTGCATATTGGCTCCATGAGATGATGTTGAGCATGCTTTTAGTTTTTAGATGATAGTTCCTCCTTGAATATGAGAAATCTTGAAATTTCATGCATATTGGTTTGCTAGGTCTAGTTCTTACCTTTCTTATGATGCATTGATTATGTTTAGCTTGGAGTAGATGTTTCCTCTTTGATATGTGCATTTTTATGAAATTGCATACATGATGGACTGCTAGTCAAATGTTCCTACGGGGGAGATAATGTAACACCTCAGAATCTAGTAGTCTAAGCAAGGGACCAAGTGAGAGGTCATGAGCCAAAGAAGTGAATGTTTTAATGTTTCAAGCACACCTCATCCAATTCTAGGTGTCAACTATCATAAATTAGTATAAAACCCAACTAAATGAGTTGGGGTCGTATCCCACAGGGAGCGCTACGTGTCTTAAATTCAACTAGGAATAATGAATGTGATCTAATCAACCTAAGGAATATAAATTATCGATTAAAGACATAATCAGGTAAAATGAGTGACACGAATGTCTAATGGGGGTTTTTGGTTTTAAATATCAACTAAAAGCATTCACAAACACTTCGAATTTAGAATATGGAGACAGATTATTTGGATGTGATCGATTATAGGCAAATATAGGCATATGGGTAATTGCAACTATTAGTAAATCGCTAGATATTAGTGAGTAGGCTAGACTATAAGGGAAGTAGTTTTCTCTCGGACAACTATCACGAATCAAGTGATTACTTTTGAACATCAACAAGCATGCAAATTAAGAGCAACCCACACCTTAATACATTCACTCTCTTGAGCTAAATGTGTGGAATTGGGCTTAGGATTTACTCGCTCGAGCTAAGCACAGATCAACCGAACACCCACAAACCATCAATCAAAATCCTTAGTTCTAAAATCTCTCTCTCAAGATAGCCAAAAATACAAATATAGAATTGCATTTGCAACTTCAATTCTTAAATTAAACCACAATTAATGATTAAATTCACTTCCAAATAGCATTTAAACTAACAATTAGCAATAACCATAAACTAATACAGCCCATAATCACATGATAACACCCCAAGAATTAGGGTTTTAGCTAGACATTATAAAAAGGTAAAAACAATTACCAAATTGATTATCCATCAACTAGGTAAGAGTGATTTCTTCTTTACAATGCTCTAATTTGATGAATTTTAAAGACCCACTTCCGATTTCTCAAAATTGAATTTCTTCAATCTTTCAAAGCTTAATGTGCTACGAATAGGCATTCGGCGAGGTAAAGAACATTGGCTTATCTGCCCTTTGATCTCTTCCATTTCCCTTTTCACCTTATCATCCAGCATCCTTGGCTTCTGTAACTTTGGGCGATCTATCACTACTTCACGAAACTGCTCGGTGATGTGCCGACTTCTCCTTCTTGTCGCCGATTTGGTTTCTTCTCTAAAGGCTGGTACACTAGAACTTTAGGTGGTGGATCTAGCAATTCACGATTCGCCAAGCGCTCTTGGCGATTGCCAGTCTTGCTTTTCTTTGATTCTTCAATTTATATGGTTCCTTTTTGCCTGTTAGTGTCCTTTCTTTGTTTCATCAATGCAAATACCTGAAAATCAAGGATTTTTCATCAGTTTATGGCACAATTTAAGTATTTGAGGACACTAAATCTATATAAACAAAGCCCCAAATGAGTCCAAATCTCGGACTCATCAGTGAGCATGGGCAACTTCACATGGACTCATATGTGCCGTAAAGGCCACCATGAGGCGTGGTGTTCTCCATGGTGGCTCACACTGGCTAGCCAAGGCAGCCTTACCTCCCACGATCACCATGATGGCTTGTGGTAGGGACCACGTGCCATGGTGATGAACATGGAGGGCGAGGCAGCGGGCAGGTTTAGGCAGCCTGCTCCCACATGCAACTTAATGGTTTGTGAAGGCCTTGACAACCTGTGCAGGTGGGTGTTAGGGAGGTTGGGATTTAGGGGTGGTTTTCCAAGCCACTGTCAAAGCTTTGAATGTTTAGGGGCTTTTGAGTCTTTTCCGGTATTAATTAAATCAAACTATGTCGGTTTACCCAAGCCCAAGACCCCTATATAAGTAACTTTGACCCCAAAACTCAACCATTCAAGTCATTCTTCCCAAAACCCAAAAGAAAACCAAAGTTCTTCCTCTCAAAATATTTCCTTCTTTAGAAATTGAAGAAGAATGAGGGAGCTAGGACATGGTCAAGTCTCCATTTTCCAATTGCTTGTGCTTTTTGAGAACAAGGTATTTTACCTTTATTCATCCATGGAATCCTTCCAGCCATTGAGCCCCTAAGATTCCCTAATTGAAAAGTAGAAATTCCCTAATTTGAGTTAGGATTTTCTTCTAATGTTGTAGGTGTTGATGAATGTTTATCCGAATGATTTGGTGATGATTGTTTATGCATGAATTGATAAGATTACATGTTTTTAGGATGAATTTACATGTACCCATGCCTATCTCATGTCTAGAAAGATGTAATTGATGTAAATGGGTTTCATGCCATGAAAGGATAAATTATGGGTTTAGATGTATTCTTATAGGATTGATAACAAACATAAGAATTACTTTGAGATTGCAGCGTATATGATGATTTATGATTAGAATTGCATCAAGAATGAAGCATACATGATGATTATGATATGAATGTCTTTGAGAGTGAAGCCTATGAATTAATTTTTTATTGTTGATGTGATTGATTGTGGAAGGGAATTTCCCACATGATTTCCTTTATGTATGTATCAATGTGAAAGACTTTCTCACATTGAATGATTCTAGGTTAAAAGGATTGCTCACCTAGATGAGGCTAGAGGAGATTACCCTTGACATCTAAATGATAAGGATATGAGGCGATGACCCATATTCCTTAGAGTTGAATAAGAGGCGATTACCATTATTCCTAGAAGTTGAACAAGAGGCGACTACCCACGTTCCTATAATGATGATTGGATATGGAGGCGAGTACATATGATCCTTATAGAAAGACATGGAGGCGAGTACCTGTGTCACATGATGTTAGACATGGAGGCGACTACCCATGACCCTTCATTGTAAGGCAAAAGGCGAATACCGATTAGCCTTTGTAGTTAGGAAAATAGGTGAATCCCCATGTCTTTAAAAGTAAGAAAGAATAATATGTGAAATGTTAAGATAAATGATTAGCTTTCATTTTTGCTTTAGTTGCCTTCCATAATGTGTAAGACTAAAGGCGGATTACCAAAGGCATGACTAAGGATGAGTTGAGATTACTTCAAGAAGTACCCCTCCTATGTTATGATGATTTATTATGTTCATTGATTGTGCTTTATGACTTATCTTGTCTAACTCTTATACTTATGTTGTGAATACAAGTTATCATATTTAGTACATATTTGTACTAAGACATACTCTTGCCTACATTTCTTATCCAAATGTGGGGTTCGGCGATCTCGAATCTCATCCCTGTGGATAGGATCCTAAGTAGAGGCAAGACTTGAAGATTGGTGAGTACTCATAGCATTCGAGGATTTGGCCACTATTTCCTTATGCTCTTTTATTTTAAGTTTTGAACATTTTTTTATGGTTTGTGTCATAAAAATCTATTGTATTAGATGGTTTTAAGATAATTGTCTCAGACTTCTGCTTCGTTTTATGAAACTTTGATTGTGTTGAAAATGTTTTAAATTTCCCATAAATATCTATTATCTTGACTATGAAAGCTAAGTGGCTTGTATGAGGCCTCTCGAGGTCCTTTACGCCATGTTACATCTATGGGGTACCACTGAGTCGTGACAAACATGGTTATCAGAGTACAAGGTTTAGAATGGTTCTAGGATGTCTCAAAACCACCTTAAGTATAATGTAGTTTAAAACGTGAAGCGCGCCACATTTATGAATGAGAGGCTACACGATGTTTAGGAAATTTCACTTCTTTCTTCACTCTAAGTCATACGATAGAGTTTAATGTTATAAAGTCTCTCTCCTGATCCTTACCTGATGGCCTACAAGAAATGACTACTAGAAGTGTGTTTGATAGAAGAACCAATGGAGAAAATGTTGGTCAAGGAGCTCCTCCACAAGCTTCTCAAGTTCCATTTGACCCTTTGGCTGAGAAAGTGACTAATGAAGAGTTTAGGATTGCTTTTCAAGTGTTGGCTCAAGCCGTGACGGCCTAAGCCAGTAGCGAGGTTTTTGTACCTCTGAACCCAAATGTGGGTACGACGACATCTACAATAAGGGATTTCACTAGGATGAATCCTCCAGAATTCTATGGTTCTAAGATTGAGGAAGATCCTTAAGAGTTCATTTATTAGGTTTACAAGGTGTTGGCTATTATGGGAGTAACTCCTGTGTAAAAGGTGGAATTGGCTGCATATTAACTTAATACTCTAGATTTAATGGACGTGGTCATTCGATGTTTTGACAAAGGTTTTTCGGTGAAGGTTCATCCAATTCTCCTAGGTCTTACAAGGAGAGGGTGTCTAACCCTAAGGCTCAAGGAAGGAATATTAGTGGGTCTTTATTGCCTACTTGTGCAATGTGTGGACGAATGAATCAAAGTAAATGTCTTGCAATTTCCAATACTTGTTTTGGTTATGGTAATATGGACAACAATATGAGAGGTTATCCTTCAGTTTTTAAGAATGAGGAAGATAATCATTATAGGCTTAACTCTATCCTTCATCCGATCCAAGTGGTTCCGGTTCGAATGCTACTAAGCAAAACATGTTCTATGAACTTCTAACTCGTGGTGAACAAGAGGGTTTTCCTAATGTGGTTACCGGTATGTTGAAAGTTTTTCAACTTTATGTTTATGCTTTACTTGATCCCGGTGCAACCTTGTCTTTTGTGACACCATATGTGGCTATGAGATTTATGTGCTTCGTGATATAATTGTAAATCCCTTTTTTGTCTCTACCCATGTTGGTGATTATGTGGTTGCTAAGAGTGTCTATAGAAAGTGTTTCGTTTCCTTATCCCATAAAGCTACTCTTGTTGATTTTGTAGCACTTTATATGCTAGATATTGAAGTCATTATTGGGGTGGATTGGTTACACTCTTGTTATGCTTCTATTGCTTGTTGAACTCTTGTAATCAAGTTTCAGTTCCCAAATTAGCCTTTCCTAAAGTGGAAAGGGGGAAATTCTATGCTGAAAGGTTGGTTTATTTCTTATCGTAAAGATAGAGAGATTATTTCTAAGGGTTGCTTGTACGATATAGTTAGGGTTAGGGATATGGATTCTGAAACCCCTAGTCTTGAGTTGATCCCTGTTGTTAATGAGTTTTCAGAAGTGTTCCTAGATGATCTACCCAGTAGTCCTCCAGAGAGGGAAATAGATTTCGTTATTGACCTTCTCCCAGATACTCATCCTATTTCTATTCCTCCTTATAGAATGGCTCCAAGAGAAATTAAGGAATTAAATGAGCAATTGAAAGATTTGTTGGATATGGGTTTCATCCGACAGAGTATCTCTCGGGGTGCTTCAGTTTTGTTTGTTAAGAAGAAAGATAGTTCACTTTGTATGTGTATTGACTACAGGCAATTGAACAAGGTGACCATTAAAGATAAGTATCCTCTTCCAAGGATATATGATTTCTTAGTCCAACTGCAAGGAGCGAGTTACTTTTCTAACATTGACCTCCGATCAGGTTATCACCAATTGAGGGTGAAGAAAGATGATGTTCCGGAAACGATTTTCAGAACTTGTTATGGTAATTATGAGTTTTTACTGATGTCATTTGTTTTGACTAATGCTCCAACGACATTTATGGATTTGATGAATATTGTGTTTAGACAATACCTTGATATGCTTGTAATAGTGTTTATTGATGATATAATGATCTATTGAATAAGTGAGGATGAGCATATTGATCATTTGGGGATTGTGTTGCAATTTCTCAAGGACCAAAAATTCTTTGCGAAGATTAGCAAATTTGACTTTTGGATATGGTCCGTAGCTTTTCTTGGCCATATTGTTTCAAGTAAGGATATTGTGATAGATCCTACGAAGACGTATACAGTCAAGAGTTGTCCTAGACCTCTATCACCATCCGATATTAGAAGTTTCTTGGGTTTAGCTGGTTACTATAAAAGGTTTGTTGAGGGGTTTTCTTCTATTGCCTCTCCATTGAGAGCTTTGACTCAAAATAAGTCCAAGTTCATATGGTCCAAAGCTTATGAGGAGATTTTTCTGTAATTGTAAGATAGACTTACGTCCGCTCCGATGTTGACCTTACTGGAAGGGAAGGATGGTTTTGTTGTTTATTCTGATGCCTCGAGAATTGGGTTAGGATGTATGCTTATGCAAAATGGGAAAGTTATTGCCTATGCTTCAAGTAAACTTAAGATCCATGAAAGTAATTATCCAACCCATGATCTTGAACTAGTGGCGATTGTTTTTGCCTTAATGTCTTGCAGGCATTATTTGCACGGTGTGCATGTAGATGTGTTTACCGACCACAAGAGTCTACAATATTTGTTTAATTATAAAGATCTGAATCTTTACCAAAGAAGGTGGCTTGAGTTATTGAAAGATTATAATATGAGTATTCTCTATCACCCCGGTAAGGCAAATGTAATAGCAGATGCTCTTAGCCAATTATCAATGGGTAGTGTTGCCCATATAGACGAACGTAAAATAGTATTGGTACGAGATGTACATAGATTGGTCTGAATGGGATTTACAGTTAGTGGACTTAACCAAGGGTGGTGTTATGGTTTACAATGGCTCAAAATCGTCTTTTGTGGCGAATGTGAAGGCCAAGCAAGGTCTTAATCCAATTTTAGTAGAATTGAAAGAAGCGGTACATAAAAAGTCTTTTGAGGCTTTCTCCAAAGGGGGAGAAGGTATACTTAAATATCAGTGTCGTTTGTGTGTTCTGAATGTTGATGACTTAAAGGAGCAGATCTTATCAGAAGCCCATAGTTCTCAAAATCCCATTCACCCGGGAGCCACCATGTTGTACTGTGATGTGCAGGAGATCTATTGGTTGAATGGAATGAAGAAGGATATTGCGAGATGTGTGGCTAAGTGTCCTAATTGCCAATAAGTTCATGTTGAGCATCAGACTGGGAGGTTTATCTCAAGACATTAGTATTCCTACGTGAAAATGGGAAAATTTTAATATTGACTTAGTAGTTGGTTTGCCTCCTACATGGAGGCAATACGATTCGATTTGTGTCATAGTAGACTGAATGACAAGATCGACCCATTTCATTCCCATCAAAGTTTCTTATTCAGTGGAAGATAATGCTAAGTTGTAATTGAGGGAAATGGTAAGGTTGCATGGAGTACCCTTGTCCATTATTTCTGATATAGGTACTCAATTTACTTGTCAGTTTTGGAAGTCTTTCGAAAACGGTCTTGGCACTAAAGCTAAGCTTAGCGTGACTTTTCATCCTCAAACCGATGGGAATGTGGAGCGTACTATCAAAACTTTAGAGGATATGTTGAGAGCGTGTGTCATATATTTCCATGGATATTGGGACAACCATTTGCCATTGATTGAGTTTTCTTATAATAATAGTTATCACTCTAGGGTTGGTATGGCTCCATTTTAGGTTCTCTATTTTAGGAGGGGTAGATCTCCTATAGGTTGGTTTGAGGTGGGTGAAGTTGTGTCACGACCCAGGGGTACCCCCTAGACGTACCATGGTGTAGTTGCCCCGAAGGGGTCTCATACAAGCCCTTAGCCTAATCATACACATAAAGTCATAGAAATAATGCGGAAAATTTAAAACTATTACAATCAAAGTCAACTTCTTTTTCATAAATGAAAATAAGAATCTAGACTTGTCTCAATCACCATCTATTATCATAGAGAGTACACACAGGGTCAAGGCCCCTTACATCAACAAATTCTCAAAAATAGAAAGTACAATAGAAGCTAGAAAACAATAACATTTAGTCCTCGAACCATGAGGACTCACCAAGCCTAGGGAATAGTCAACCCAAGCTTCACTTGAAAGAAGAAGTACGTCTCAACGACCGGAACCTACACTCATAGTAAATGTAGAAAATATGGGTTAGCACAAATAATGTACTAAGTTTGGAAGCCATGCATAAAAATCCTTAAAACATGCATAAAAGGGACATTTAGTTGAAATCATGCCTTTATCAAGTTTAAAAGCCATTATGCACATTTATGAAGAAACAAAAGTCAAACAACCACATAAGAAACCCAAAGACATACTAGTGTAATGCAGAGGTAAGTTCCCATAACCTTATCAAATGCTAAGTATCACATTTAGGCCACCAACAACATACATATCTTACTTTTGCCTTATCCATAACCAAGATATATAAGTAAGGAGTTATTCATGCTTATAACGTGTATCAAGTAAAGTCAACCTTAACATCCATGCATATCTTATATTCATAATCCATAAGTCTTCATAACTTAAGAGAACCTCGCCATAACCTCTCTTAAAGTCTACTTGTGCAATGCATAAGTAAAGTCCCATACCCCCACTCATACTAAGAAGTACGTCTTAAGAAGTCATAATTAAATTCCATGTTCTTATCATAGTTCATATTTGTATCGTATAGGGAAAATAACATTAACTGACATAGACCATGTGAGCGACATGGAATCCGGTTTTCTACCCCTACCCCGAAAAGCGGTGTCCTACATGCCTAAGGTAAAACTAACATATTAGCTTTTAGGTGGATCCACTAGCTAAAGACCTATGTCGGCACATAGTTATGGGATAAGGAGATTGCTTCTAGAAACCCTAACTACTAACATGGAGGTTTCCATCTCATGAGATAACGATATTGGGAACCCAACTACTAGCGTGAAGGAAGTCATCTGATACTCATATCCACTCGGTGCTAAGCATAATTCTTTTTAAAAGTCATATTAAGTATTTACTTAAGTTTATGTTCATAAGAGAGTGCACTAGGCATTCGTGTCAACATGGTATTATAATTTCTCATGGATTCATTACGTGAGAATATCCTTTCAACCTTAGAATAATCACTACGTGAGTAAACCTTTCACATCATATTCATAGTGTGTTCATGAGAATTGCCTTTCATTCAACACAACAATACTACCATAGTCATAACATATCATACATAGTCATTTGTAAGGGTATAAGGAAGAAGGATCTTGCATCAATACCACAAATACACAATGGTCATAGGATCATCACTATCTAAGTGAATTATGAGTTCATATACAATCTTCATCAACATATACAAACCCTAGTTATTGCCCTTCAAGGCTAGGAATCAAGATCAACCCTAACCTCTAGAATTATCACATTAGATAGAGGGATTTCATGATTCAACAACTTAATAAATGTAAACATAATAAATTGTCAATCTCCCATGATCGATCAAGTCACACTGTAGTTCACAATTTAGGAAGAAGGGGAAATCATGGGTCTAAGGGTGGTTTTCATCAAAATCCAACAATACTCCATTAATTCAATCCTAAATCATCATAATCAATCATAATAAACCATAATTATACAATTGAAAACGTTTTAGAGAAAGACCCATGACATAAAATGAATCCCTAGGATTTTTGAAATTTTAAAACATAGTCACCTAGTTCAATTGGCGGTAGTATATACATAGCCTACGGGACCCATCCCTTTTCTTTACGAACAATACCGGTGCACCCCATGGAGATATGTCTGGTTGAATAAAACCTTTTTCTAGCAAATACTTGAGTTGTTCCTTCAATTCTTTCAATTCGGCTGAAGCTATCCGATAAGGGGGAATGGATATGGGTTGTGTATCCGACAAAAGATCAATGCCGAAGTCTATTTCCCGTTCGGGAGGAATTCTGGGCAAGTCATCGGGGAAGACTTTCAAGAACTCACTCAACACGGGGACCGACTCAAATGAAGGAGTCTCGGACTCAACATCCATAACCCCAACAATGTGGTGAATGCACCCCTTGGAGATCATTTTCAACCTTTTAGACATGATACAAAATGACCTCT
>JAJOOJ010036921.1:0-13597 GCA_029582625.1 Solanum boliviense | reverse complement strand
GAAGTTTAATTGTGTGGATGTAAATAAGTTTTTTTTTATTCCGCACTATTTTCATTATTGAATGCAATGAATGACTATGTGGCTCGTATAAGACCCCTTCGGGGTCGAATACGCCATGTTACGACTAGGGGGTACTCTCGGGTCGTGACACAGATAGCAACTAATTCAGTGTTTCATGAACGAACCAAACACATAGACATTGATTGTCACTTTATCAGGGAGAAGGTTCAACAAGGATTGGTTCAACCAACATACCTGAATACAACAGAGCAACCTGCATACCTACTTACAAAATGACTTACTTGTGTACAACATACGTATCTACTTGCCAAGCTAGGAATGAAAAATGTTTTTCATATATCTAGCTTGAGGGAGGATGTTGAGCAGTTAATAAAGTGTACAACTGTCAATTGATGATTAGCTTATAATTAAGCTAGTTAGAAGGTTGTTAGACAGTTAGTGAGCTGATTATCTTGTATATATAGGAGTTAGTTCATAGAGATTAGTAGTATCTTTCATATAGCAATGTATTCACTCAGTTACTGTTTTTAGTTCAAGTTAATGAAATTCTTCTTCTTCTTCATTGTTATCTGAGTTTTGTTTGTTCAATTACTGAACTTCACACCGCCTCTGCCTCCGGCACCCGTCGATCTCCATCATTAGTTATGTCATCACCATTCTACACTGCCAACCACCTACATAGTCAGCCATCACCACTGAGTTATATCACGATATATGTTTTACACAAACTTTTTTATTTCCATATATACTTCTACAGTTCTACTATAATTAATTAATTTTGTTTCCATATATACTTCTCGTACTATGGTTAATTAATTTTGTTTCCATACATACTTCTCCTACTATAATTAATTAATGTATGTTTTTAGTTGATTAATTAAATCAAATGAAATACAAGACCCTAAATAGGAAGATATGAATGTTGAGACTTGAGAATTAGGATTGAATGTGAGTAAATAGTCGAGCGTTTGTGTAGTTCCTTTAACTATCTTGTTTCTTTGACTTAGGCATTATCTATTATTTTCTTTGCTTTAAGTATCCTATTATTTATTATTGATAGAATTCTCTTCTCCATCGTTTTCAGCATACCTTATTTGTTATTGTATTTGCTTAAACACTTGTTTGTCGATACTTTCTTACTCAAGTGGAACGTGGATCGAAACAAATTTTATCAATACAAGATAGAGGGTAAGACTATTTACACTTCATTCTCATTTCTCTTCAGTGGCGGAGTTAGAATTTTTAAAATGGGTGTTCAAAATCTATAGAAATAGACACACGAAATAGCCAAAGGGGATTCGACATCTACTATATATACATAAAATATTATTTAATCATATATAAATACTATAATTTTTCGTCGAAAAAAGTTTGACCCTTAATATTGGCTCCGCCCCTGATTCTCCCCGGATACCACTTATGGATTACTCCAGGTATGTTGCATTTTTAAAAAAAATGAGTCATGTTAAAGTCGTTGGATATTATAGGGTGAGGTGGCATCAATCTTCACCATAAAATATTTCTTTCATTTTCCCTCCTACAACCAAACCATTCACATGTTCTCTTCTTCAAATAACAACCACCAGCTTCATCTTCTTTTTCATACACAGTCACATACACCTATATAAACACCATTATCGCCCCCACATTATCCATATGAATTGGGCAAATATCTAGAAGATTCTCGAGATCTCTCAATTTTATCGTGATCTCCGGCAGCTTTCTCTGCAATGGCGGCAAATGCTCCGTATTTACTTCAGTTACCGGTTCGATCGCCGGAGTTTCGAGTTTTGATTACAGGAGGATACGCGATTTTCCGGTCGCGGATGGAGTTTCCGTTCTCGCGTAAGAATCACGCGACTTCTCTGAGAGCTCGGAAGGTGAGAGTAGTTGAGTGTTTTGCGAAATCGACTGAGCTGGAAGCGTTGGTGAAGGACGGCGGCGATGATGATAATGATGACGGCGATGAGGTTCGGGGAGATGATGATAAGGTTGTAACTCATGGAGACTCTGTTAGTTCGCAGAGGAGTGCTTCTGCCTCCGGTGGCGATTCATTGTCCCTTGGAATCCGTGAACCTGTTTATGAGGTGCTTAACTATATTAATCCTTTAATCAGTTTACACAATTTTCGTTGTGAGTTATTTTCTAGTCTAAATTTTGCTTATAGCTTGAAACTTAGTAGAATATACAAAAATTGAGTTGATTGACTGATTAGTTGTACTGCAGAGCCAGATTCAGAGTTTGAAGTTCATGAATTCCAACAATAACTTAAAGTTAATATACAAGAATAACTAGTTCACGTTCAAATATTTGTAGATATTTAGTCAGCATTAAAACATATATACATGATTTGAGCAAAAGCTACTGGAAAACTTATACTCGTCAAATCTACTTGATGCATCATTTTTAGTTTAGATAAGTTATTCTGGTGGCCACAATAATGTTAAATCTGCACTGTGAGAAATGGTGAAGCATAAACGTATGGAATTGTAACTAGTTCCTTTGGAGGAGTTCGCGATATGATTATGTAGGTAAAACAAGGGAAATCAGGAATGATGGATTTCCTTAAAGGAAAATGTTTTGAAATCTTTCAGCTTCTTAAATAGGCATCGATATTTGCTTATGGTTGTGATGTATTATATTTAATCTGCAATATAAAATGAATCTTATAGGACTAATATTGAAAATCAATAGGCAGAAGAGGCTTCTGGTCAACTTTGGGTGTCTTTACAGTAGTTAAAACTATGTCAGTGAAAGATGAAAGGAGAGAAGTAGAATGCAACTTATCACATTGCGATTTAATATTCTTAATGAAGAAAAAAATTAGGTTTCCAGACTGTCAAAAGTCGATCAAAGTATTGAATTTAAAGATATTGATGAAGCTACATCTGTTATTGCACAGAGAGACTCCTCCCTCTTAATTTCAACTTCCTGATTACGTTAGATAGCACACCAGAAAGATCCGGACATTGTTTTCTCCTTGTAACTACAAGTATTTTATACTCTCTTCATAACAAGAAGAAAACATTATTAAATTCTGGGAGAACTTCTTGATGGTTAGCTCACAATTAATATGTGATGCATCTCTTCACAATAGACAATCATAAATGTTGAGCTGGTCAATTACTTTGATGGTTAATTTATCTCACAATTAATATGTGATGCATCTCTTCACAATAGATGATCATAAATGTTGAGCTGGTCAATTACTTTGATGGTTAATTTGTATCAACATTTGGAAAATTCCCATCCTCCCTCAAAGTGAATTAAGATGGAGAAGTTATAGATAATACTTCGGTTTTTTTCTTAAGGTAGTGGAGGTGAAGACGTGTGGGACGGTAGCAAAAAGGAAAATAAACAGAAGGCACTTGCTGAAGTCCAGTGGTGAGTCTTTTCTCTTCTTTTATCTCAAAATGTGTTCCCTCTATTACCTATAAAGTTGAGATTATATGATGTAACTGACTATGAACTCACAAAAAAGTTCTGTACTTGAGAGTAACTCCATCTATCAATAATTGTGTGAAAACATTCATCTCTAATGTTTACTGATGCCAATTACCCGGTGCATTTTGTGTTCTCTAAAAAATTATCTGATAAAAGTCTCTAGTTAGTTTTCATCCTACTATTATTGCAAAGAATTAATACTCAAAAGCATTTACTTCTATGTTTAACCTCGATCATACTAGGAATCCTTCTAAATTTAATTTTTGAAGTTACTATAACCCAGTTGACTGATCTGAAATCCCTATATTAAAGGACTTCTTCTCATGTCACTTACTGGTTTCCCTAATATGCTGAAAACAGGTTTACGTCCTCGAGATATCAGGAGTGTTGATCCGTCATTGTGGTTGACAAATTCAATGCCTGCTTTATTGGTATTTCAATTGCTATCAACTATGAATTTTTCCATAAAAATATCACTTTTATTTACTTGTTATGACTTATATTGAGATAACCTTCTAAACATGGTTGAAGCAACGATCTTAAATCAACCATCTATTTTCAGTATAAGAACTCTGCTACATGTAACTTATGAATGCTATTTTAGACTAAATCTTGGTATTTCCTAATTCATAAAACAAGCTCATTAACTACCCCCATGTTTTGTTTGTAATTTCTCTTGGTGAAATTTGGCATACACTACATGACAAGAATGTCACTTAATGAACTCATATTTAGGCAAATTGATGGCTGTTGGCTCATGCAGGCAAGGCTCATCTTTGGAAGGCACTGATAGAAAAGAAATTCTTTTTCTTTTTGCTGATTCATCCTTGTTCGTTTTGCTACTGAAGAACATCTCTTCCTTATCCTTGTCTTTTTTTCTCTTTTATTGACTTCTTTACGAATCTAAAAACAACATAGTTGGAAGTTTTTATTGCTTATTACCATGACTGCTGAGGTAGAAATAACTGTTTGTTACTCAGATTTCATAGAGATACTGTTGAAGATTGGCCAAGTTGTGCAGTTCTACCTTAGCTTTTAATTTAAGATATTCTCTATCATAATTTGTGATTAAGAGTTTTAGATCAACTGCTTGCTCAACTTAAGCATTTGACTCCTCTAGTAGCTGTTTTTGATGGACTTCATTTACAAATCTTCTTTCAGGTCCGTGAGCATGCAATTCTATTGAATCTAGGTTCTTTACGGGCCATAGTAATGCAAGAACGAGTCCTTATATTTAATTATAATCGGTAATATTTCATACTAGATATTCTAATCGTTTTTGGTCAGATCTAGCAGTGAACTTAACACTATAAATGGTCTGCTTATAGTCTAGGAGGAAAGGCTTTCATCGATTCATTGTTACCACGGCTAAATCCTACAAGCATAAATGGAGGGCCATCTATGCCATTTGTATTGGAGGTTAGTCAGTTCAATCAGCAGCTTTACATATTGAAAAGAATTGTAAATTATCCCCGCAATTTGATCTGTAGTTTTGTTACTTTGCTTTGAAGGCCACTACTTCAGTTAAAATGCCAACACAATGATCCCTAGGGAATTGCAGACAAAAATTGTTAATATGCATCAATTCTGTAATGTTATCCATGTTAGGCTTGATCCATTAAATCAAATGGAAAAGTAGGTTTATGTTCTTCACTTGCTGATGTAGAAGGAACTTGATGTGATTCTTGATATCAAATTTGAATGACTTAAAGCATGATGGCTTTAATTTGGTTATTGGGCATGTCAAGAGGCTCATCATTTTAGACTTAGTGCTAGTGTAGGCTTACTAATATAGGTATCTAAAATGGACGCCTATTCATGTTATGTAACTGATTAGCAACAAGAATCACAACACATAGAAGGAAATTCTGAATGGAGCTGGAGGGTCAACTGTAATTTATGGTTGAAGTTTGTAAAAGGACTTCTTTTCTGAAAATTTCAGGTGGTTGAAGCAGCACTGCATTCACGGATACAAAGATTGGAACATAGGCTGTGGGATTTAGAACCACGTGTGAGTATGGAACATAGTGAGTACATAAGTAAAGTTTGTTTTTCTTCTTCTTTATATGAATTGTTCCCTTTCCCGCCTATTCCTTCTTCCACCGATTGACTATTTGTTGGAACCTAAGTGCGTTCTCCCAGTAAACAATGTTATCTTGGTGAAAGGGGATGACATGCAAGGAATTTTATCACTTCCCTTCAAATTTTCTATCCATTACTTCTGTTCTAACTAAAGTATTTAAAAAAAAAACATTTTAGAGGATTGTCCCGAACTTGTTATATGCGAAACAGCTCTAATTCTCTCTCAATGTAACATGTTGGCTTACTTGCTAGAGTGGTCCCTTAGAATTAAGTATCTCTCTTTCCACCTTACTTGGTATGGTTACTTTCAATTTAGAAATACACTGCCTCGCTTGGTGCAGGTCCAAGCACTACTTGAGGTTTTGCCTAACCGATTAACTGCGGACATATTGGAGGAACTTCGTATCAGTAAACAGAAACTGGTACAATTACCATTCAGTTGTACCTTATAATACTAATTTGGTACATTCTATTACGACTTTCCTTCTCTTGTTTGTGACAGGTGGAATTGGGTTCCAGGGCAGGGGCTCTTAAGCAAATGCTACTTGATATTCTAGAGGATACTCATGAAATACGTCACATCTGTATAATCGGCAGAAATTGTGTACTTAAGAAAGAAAACGATGAGATAGAGTGCTCCGTGCCCCTAGATAAGGAGATTGCTGAAGGTGTGCTTACAATATTCCCATACTCACTCTTGCATAAGGCATACAACAGATACCAGATCAGTTATGCTTCTTACCCTTGCTTATTTGTCTTTCTATTTGGCAGAAGAAGAAGAAGAAATTGAAATGCTTTTGGAAAATTATCTTCAGAGGTTGTCTATTGGTGCTATTTCAACCCTGTTAGTGTAGATAGTGTACCTCAATAATTGTTGCATACTTAGTTTATGTATTTATTCTGCAATAACATAATCAAGCGACATGCACTGGTTGGGTGTCTTATTCTTTGCTATAGTTTCCATCAGTCGTGAGGGTGTAGGTCTTTTAGGTCAACGTCTCTCCCTGTGATTTTAGGTCTACATGTCACATTTTCACACCCTACAAACTGGTGTATTTGAAGGTCTATGTAGGACATGGACAAATCATCCTTGGCAACCTCCCAATTTATCCTCCGTGTTTACTACTTGTACTTTTCATCGAATGTAAAGGGCAGCCCGGTGCACTACGCTCCCACTCCTTGCAGGGTCCGGGTAAGACCGGACCCTTAAAGGTCTATTGTATGCAGTCTTACACTACATTTCTAGAAGAGGCTGTTTCCACAGCTCAAACACATGGAAACAACTTAACGACTCTCCTTCACTTCTCCTTGAAGGTGATCACTTATAATCTTGTCCCCATCCTGACATCCTCTTCTATATAACCTCATCTTGTTGATATGTTGGGCTTTACTGACTTGCCACTCAACTCCATATAACTTTGTTAGTCTCATATTGTATTATAGAACTCACTTTTACTTTGGTAGGCATCTTATAAATGCATATGCCAATATCGTGGCACCTTCAGTTTGATCATTCTAGTTTAATCATGTGTTACAGCTTTACCTATTATGCTTTTGTCCTGCACACTGAACCTAGGTATCTTGATTGTTTGCATTTAGGCACTACAATCCCGTTAGTTCCACTTCAACTCATTTTTCCTATGGGAGCTAAACCTGAAGTGCATATCTTTTTCCTTCTAATTATTCTAAAACCCTTGCTTGCTTGAGTGCATAACTAACTTTTTAACCACTTCACTAATATTTTCTTCACTATCATAATATTATAAATGTTAGAATAGTAATAGGTATATACAATCCTGACCCTTCGGGGTGGCCCAGTGGTTTGGGCTTGGGACTTCCATGTTGGAGGTCTCAAGTTCAAAATCCCTTGCCAGCTAAAGCAAGGGGTTTGCTTTCTGGGTCGAGCTCGTCGCACCGGGCTTGCCTAGTGCGGGTTACTTCTCCTATGTAGTTTGCGAGCTATTGCATAGGAGCGGGGGTTTTCCCCTGTGCGCATCCAAAAGGGTAGCGGCTGCGGGTTTCCTTTGTCATCAAAAATAAAAAAAATAGGTATATACAATCCTACTTAGAATAGTAATAGGAATAGTATACAGTGTCCTACTTAGAAAAGGAATGTATTGTAGTGTCCTAGTTGGAAAATGTGTCTATTGTAGTGTCTATAAATAGGGCCTCTCTGTAATAATGTAGAAACAACAATTCAATAATATTCTTTTTCTATATTTTTCACAATAAATATGTCAAAATCAACTTACTTAAACTCCATAAACTAGGACAGACCAAAAGATAAATATCTACAAATGTAAAAAAGAAAAGAAAAGGGAAACTGAAGTTGGAAAATAAGATAAGTTGGTCCTTATTGGACACAAAGTAGTCAACTCTGTTACTTGGTTGATTATGCAAGTGTATAACTGAGTAGGAGTTATGATTATATTCTTATAATAGAATACACCACCAACATATCCAGTATAGTCTCACAATTCACAAATAGGGTTTGAGGAGGGTAGAGTGTACGCAAACCTTACCCCTATCTTGGGAGGTAGAGAGATTGTTTCCTATAGACCCTCGCCTCAAGGAAAAGCATATCAAAGAAGATCGAAAACAGAAATAACGAAAGTGAAGAAATCATAGGAAAGCATTCTGAAAAAAGAACAGTAACTACAACAAAATAGTATGATAACCGCAGTACAAGAGACGACAGTGAATAGTGATAGATAGAATCTGGAGAGAAATTCCTGCATAAGATATCCTTGAAGTGCATTGAAGGTAATCTTTAAGCAATCCACTTTTTTCTTATACATACCATTCACACTTCCTATATTTTGAATTTTATATTCATGGCAAATTATATGACAGTTAGAGCATAGTGGTTCAAACAATCAAAAATTTAAAAGTAAATAATCAAATTTTTGGTCCATTATAAAGCAATTTTCTATGATCATACAGAAAATCTTGAACCATCCTTTCCTGATTTATCTGTACCAAATAAGTCTGGTAAGTTACTGAAACAGGTTTCCATTTGTTCATCCAACTGCAGATGTGAATCTTGCCATGGTCAAGCTGAAAGGCTCCTTGATTCTGCAAAAGAAATGGAAGACTCAATTGCTGTAAACTTGAGGTTTGTACATGCCTTAATACTTTTCTTCTTAGCTCTTTATCCTTGTGTTGGTGAACTGGGTGATGTAAAGTTGAAAAGCGATAACAGTGCATATGTAGGGAACATGGGTCAAAGTTGCTCTCATTCATTTGAAGAACTCTTCTATTTAATTTCATCCCCTGAACTTCCTGAAACAGTTCTCATGCTTTTAGAAACATATTGGAAGACACGTTATAAGCTGGTTTCATTCTGCAGATAAATTTAGTGTCAGACAGAAGTATTGATGGGGACTGCTAACAGATTCTGCTAGTGTTCTTGATCAGTGAGCCATTTGTTCAGTTGTGAGAATGAGAAATCAACCAAATGAAATAATAGAGCATTAAAAACTTCTATAAATGACTTCACAAATGAGAAATTGTACTGAAATTTCAATGGTGAACGTGTACTTTGTCTTGATAAGAAGAATAACTGTGTGAGAAACTGATAATCCCACAAAAGAATGATAAAATATTTAAAGAACAGAGTAAGAGATAAGTAGATGAAAGCATGTAACCGTAAACTCCATGCTGTGCGTTTGATAACCTTTTTCTCTAAGTTTTGGTGTGATAAGTTGTGTTGTCCCTTGACTAAACAATATTTTCTACTGTAGAAAAGCATGGTTCTTTAGCTAAAACTTCTAAGATTTCTGTACATAAATTCATACAAGAAATCAATGAAATATCTACTTAGGTTGTCGCTGGTGATTGACAGATCAGTTAAAAGCTTGCAACTGAAACAAGATTATCAGATTTTTCAATTGGTGAATGTGCGCTTGATTTGGTCGTGTTTTGGCTTCTGTGGTCTACTGATTCTTAGTTATGAAAACATTTAAGTGAGCAGACTTGATTTTAATGTAAATTTTTTGCTTGTCCTTTTCAGTTCTCGAAGGCTTGAGGTGAGCAGATTCGAGTTGATTCTACAGGTTGGAACATTTTGTGTTGCTGTTGGTGCTCTGGTTGCAGGTATTTATCCAACTAATATAAACAGAAAAACAAGTTAAACATATCCAGTATTTTCTTCTTTGATATCTCCTCATGAGAATCAGTTGTTTCCCCTTAGTTTTGTCTGCTAAGACGTTTTTTGTGATACAAATGTATATCCAACTTAGATATACATAGTGCTAGTAGAATTCACGGGGCTTAAGTGGCACATATGTATTACTTTTATGAGAATTACTTCTGTCCACCACTCACCTATGAATTATGATTACTAATTCAGCTTGTGTTTAGATGCAATGGATATAGCCCTACTATTGAGTTCGCTTAGAGTTCACTTTTTTCGACTGATAGGATCTGTAAATATATGGCTCTCTAACACTTCTTAGATTCAGTCTGCATGGAGGTGGAGGGTTATTTTTAGATCATACATGTGCCTTGATGTCTTACTTTAATGCGTAATTATATGTAGTTATACAATTTAATGGTATTGTTTTCAGATTTTTTTTTCTGAAATCTAGGAATGTACCTTAAGGTATGTTCCGTAGGAAGGAAAATGTTTTTGGATGTCCAAATATTTTGACCGAGTGAACATGAGAAAATTGGAAAAATATTTTCCTCCGTACCGAACACACCCCAAATGCACAGTTTTTGGTCCTAGATAAGATATAGTTGAACTTTATCATGCACTAGAACAGTTCGGTGTTCATAAATGAGCTACTTCTGTAGCAAATGAAGTTGCTAGGTTTTCAACTTCGTAGTCCAAGTCTCACAGATCAGTCATTGTTTTGACCTAAGGTTTGTTTGGTGGCTTAAAAAAAATTATAAGCCTACGAGGTTGTCAGTTATTGCTATCTGAGTAATCAGGTCTCATCCCTTTCAAGTTTTTCTACTCCTGCTTAGGGGTCGTTTGGTTGGAAACAAGTTATCCCAGATAAGCTATCCTGGGATAACTTATCCCACCATGTATATGGGATAACTTATCCCATCACTATGATATAAATAGTGGGATAAGTTATCCCAAACATGGCAACCAAACAAGATAAAAAAAATTTATCCCATCACTATTTCTTGAGGTTAAATACCACTCATGGTTTGTACTTTTTCTGAGGTTACTATTTTCCTTAGGTTAAATACCACTCATGGTTTGTACTATTTCTGAGGTTACTATTTTCCTTAGGTTAAATACCACTCATGGTTTGTACTTTTCCTGGGGCAAAATCTATAACCTTAGTTTCACACCTACAAATCGGTGCATTTGTAGGTTGATGTAGGACATGATCAGACCTTCTCTCATTTTATCCTAAATGCGTGCTCGTATAATATTTATTACTTTTGTGGTTATGACGTTATCAAGACCTGGTCATGTTTAGTTTTAAATTTTTTCATGCATACTCTCTTATGTGGATTTGTATTAAATGCTTCCAAATAAAGCCTAATTAATGATGTAGAAATTCTAAACTCATAAAACTTTTGGCATCACTTGATGCATGCATCTTTCGGCAAATATGGTCATTTTTAATCTGATTTTGTATGACCACACATCCAACATTCATCTTATTTCTTAGCGTCTCATCTTGACAATCTAGAACCTTATTTAGTACAAATCTTTGGAGAGCTTGAAAGTAGAGAATGGGTTGCAATTGAATTATAAAATACAAAAGATGGTTTTCTTCTTCTATAGTGCTGCAAATAGTTCATCTGCATAAAAGAATGATATTCAAATATGCAAATTGATACGCATGTATACTAATACGACATGTTATAACACACCTACTTTGGCTTTTGTACAGGTATATTTGGCATGAACTTAAGATCCTATCTAGAGGAACATGTGGTATGTTTCTTAGATCTCGAGAGCTCGTTATCTATATCTCCTCATTTTGGGAAAATATTTCCAGAATTTTGTCTTCTCATCATATATTTGTCTAATTAAATGCAGTTTGCATTCTGGCTTACAACAGCAGGAATAATTGTTGGGGCTGTTCTGGCCTTTTATCTCATGTACTGGTATCTCAGAACGAGGAAAATACTGTAAGCAACTGCTGATTCCGCAATCAGGTATAGTGCCTCCTCTCAAGTAATTAGTAATCCCACTGTCCTAATTTATGTGACGTTGTTTGACTTCGCACAAGTTTAAGAGAAAAAGGAAAAACCTTTGAAATTTGTGGTCTAAAACAAAAATTCATTGACTATTTGTGTGGATATAAATTAAGGAAATTCTAAAGTAAGGTATTTCTAGTTATAGAATTGTGACATTTTTTTAGAACGAACTAAGAAGGAAAGTATGTCATATAAATTGAGACAAAGAAGTAGTACTGGCTCTCCTCCTTGCAGTGCACATGAAATAATGATGTTCTTGGACTCGCAAGTACTTGTAGGTGGAAATATGGATAAAGGGTGATGAACTAAAATTGGCTAGAACTCTGGATATTCTAGTAGAATTAGGAATGTGGGATAAAACAGTGATTGATAAGTAGGTCTGCCATTGGGCATAACTTACATGTCAAAAGACTTCCATCTATATCACCAGTTGAGCAAACCTAGTTAAACACGACCGGCAGCCAGAGGCAAACCCATGATTTGAAATTTATGTGTTTATATAGTGACCTTGAGTTTAATATACAATAATAATTGAATTCACAGTCAAATATTTATGTAGTTGATTTACATATATCTGAGCAAAAGTTGTTGGATTCAATTGAACCCATATGTCGTACTCTAGATTCACCTCAGCTGGTAGCTTAACCTACCTGAGTTTGGAATTGTTTGTTTTATGTGCAGGTGATTTAAATCTTGACCAAGATTCAGCTTTCGACTGCAGTAGGTGCCCAAAACAATGCTGGATACTAGCATATGTCTGGGTACGTAGGATCATTGTGCATCAATATGATGCTTCGCAGACACTGCCAATATAATGGCGAAAACAACAAAATTAGGTATGGAATATGTCCCCAGTCTCAAGATCTGTAGGATTTGAGAGAGGTGACAGTCAAATCTTCCTCAAGTTATATACCATGGGTGCCGATTAGGAGTAGCCATCACTCTCTTTTACCAGCTTGTTATGTAGTGTAGTATCATCTCCCACTATAAGTTACCAAGACATTCAGACGTAGAAGGTATTGAGCCCATAAAAGCTTTTACTTGAGCTGAGAATCTATAAGAAATAGAATCTCTACCTTAGTTCAAGGTTGTGTAAACCACCCCTTTCTTTTCTCACTTGTGAGATTTCACTGTGTGTTGTTGTTGATTGTACTTTTATAAACACAGTATATGCTTGTGGTGAGTAAGTTGAACAATAACCAACTTATGTATTGATATTTGATATTATAACCCCTTTGGATTTTATCTTTATGTTATATACGCGGTCTGTAATTCTCGTCTTGTTCTCCCAAAATACGATCATGCAGGTCACTAACAATTTCTCACTTGTGAGATTTCACTGTGTGTTGTTGTTGATTGTACGTTTATAAACACAGTATATGCTTGTGGTGAGTAAGTTGAACAATAACCAACTTATGTATTGATATTTGATATTATAACCCCTTTGGATTTTATCTTTATGTTATATACGCGGTCTGTAATTCTCGTCTTGTTCTCCCAAAATACGATCATGCAGGGCACTAACAATTTCTCACTTGTGAGATTTCACTGTGTGTTGTTGTTGATTGTACGTTTATAAACACAGTATATGCTTGTGGTGAGTAAGTTGAACAATAACCAACTTATGTATTGATATTTGATATTATAACCCCTTTGGATTTTATCTTTATGTTATATACGCGGTCTGTAATTCTCGTCTTGTTCTCCCAAAATACGATCATGCAGGGCACTAACAATTTCTCACTTGTGAGATTTCACTGTGTGTTGTTGTTGATTGTACGTTTATAAACACAGTATATGCTTGTGGTGAGTAAGTTGAACAATAACCAACTTATGTATTGATATTTGATATTATAACCCCTTTGGATTTTATCTTTAT
>JAJOOJ010036920.1:0-13814 GCA_029582625.1 Solanum boliviense | reverse complement strand
CTCAATTAATTAATTAAAATAACTAAAGTTTTCCTTAATTGTTTAATATTATGTTATCACCTAGTTGCATGTTTAACTAATTAATTAAAATAATTAAATTGCTCTTAATTGCTTAATGTCGTTATCACCTAGTTTTGCACGCTTAATTTATTAAATTAACAAATAAATTGATTTTAATTGTTTAATATTTATTCATCACCTAGTAATCATGCTAATTAAATAACCAAATAATGAAGTGACCTTAAATGCTACTTGTAACCCCCACATATTGCATGAGACACGGCCGGGACCCACATTTGTGGACCTCAAGGGATGCCTAACACCTTCCCCTCGAGGTAATTTGAACCCTTACCCTGATCTCTGATTCGTAGACCTTAGCTAGACTTAGTTAGGTTAGATAGGTGCCCTAACGTGCCTTAATTCGTTAGGTGGCGACTCTTCAATCACCCAAAAGCCCAAAAGAGTTGTTAGGTCGTGCACCAGAACCCGTTTTGCGTAAAACGGGGCGCGACACCTGCCATTGTGCATGGTTTCACTGATGTCTCTTGGTGGATAATTGCAGAGGCATGTCATTGTGCGTGGGCCTCGGCTAATGTATATTGGCCAATGTACGCAAGGGCTATTGATATTGCACAGTTGCCTTATATGCCAGCCTCGGCCGATGCCACTTGGACGAAGTGCACATGGGTTTACTAATATTACCTAGGAGTCATCCATTGTGTGTGGGCCTCATTCCATTTTGCCTGGCCGATGTGCGTAGGGGTCTGCAGATGTCACCCAAGTGATACGCGCAATGGCCTTTGGCATGTCGTTAGGCATGAGAAGTGCACTCGACGTCTTGAAAAACCTCTAATTGTGACATCGTAATTGATTGGGATTTAACATATAGTTAAACATCATTATTCCTCGTACTTATTTTCCAGTACTTAGTGATGGTTTTTCAAAGAAGCATTGCATAAACCTATTTTTTGATAATTTAGAAAATAATTGGATTGGGGTGGGGGGGATCAGAGCAACAAACTGTTGAATTTCAATAAATCAAGGTAACAAGACCATTCTACAACTTACAATACCTCATCCCATAATTAAGTCATTTGCAAAGGATACTACCCACCACATGATGGAAATTGTACTTCAAGGAGGTCATCCTAACTCTTTCATCTCACGAGGACTTTGCCAATGACATGTGCTCTTGGCGGCTCAAGACGAGTCGAGTCGACCAGTAGATAATGGGTGCATGCACCACTTCTAACCCAGATTCTTACTTAGAGGTGTTTAGTCATAATAAAACACATGGTAGCTTCGCACCACTGGCTAAAACACAATACAACTTGCGGATGTCATAAGGTAGCCCAAAAAGGTACCTGCGCCATTACACTCGACCACCTTGCACCGCGGATGCCTATCCGATGAAAAATTCAAAGAGAGTGAACATAAGACCACACTTCAGGCATATCAATGTCAAATGCTTTTTTGGACAATCCACACATATAATCATCCTAGGTTTGATGAACTCATAGTGTTGAGGCCAAAAAATTGTAACATGGATGAAGTTAAACCAACAAGAAAAATTGTTATGTAACTATATACTGAACACTCCATATTATTTATATTGTCCGCTAATGCTATGTACCTTGTATACTACAATTGATTAGTCTGTTAACACCCAATTTTGACCCTCCATAATTTAATTAATTTTCACGCTTCTTCAATTACAAACAATTTGAAATAATTGTTTTCTAAAATCAAAATACTTTCTAAATCATATTTCAAAGCAATTTCCCTATTTTTCCTTTATTATATATAGATGTATATTGTTGTTATTTATAATGAAGAAAAAAATTGTTTCACAAAAAATAGTGTTTTAATTAAGTATACATTTTATTTTCTTAAAAAAATTGACTAATTCATGATTTAATTGGTATAGTCGGTCTATTATTTTGAAATGATTATTTCACATATTTAACCTTAAGAAGCTTAATAGTTAATACGTGATTTATTTTGTTATATCTAATTTTATCAAGATAAATTTCTCAAGGGAAAAGGGCTAGATCCCTTCAACCCTTTTATATTGATGATTTCCATAACATTCTAGCCCACTTTCCTTTCTTAACACTCTATACGCTTCTCTATCTCTATCCCTCATTTTTCAGCAAAGACGTGCATACCTCAAAACTGAAAAAGGCATGAGCATATATTCCCAAATTCACCCCTCAATTCTTTCCTCCTCCTAGATTTGTACGCTTAGCACGAGCCCTAGAAATATCAATGCTTCCATGAAGGTTCCCTAATGGTAATATCCATTCAAATTTTCCTTTTCCTTTGTTTTCAATTTTGTTCAAGAAAATGCTACCAAATTCGTACATATCAAGCTATTCATCCTTATCTCCAAGGATTTTTGAGTTTTGAATTTTGTCCCACATCGTTTTCCCCCTCAAATTCAACCCAGATCTTTTCCTACATAAACTCCCTCCCTCTTACTGTTTATGGAAGGGTTCAAAGGCTAGAAAGAAGCACACCCATAAAGTTTTGGGAGTTCTTGTTTCAAATAGTTGAAACCTCACTATTTCGAGTTGGAGTTGAGATGGGATTGTCATCTCAACTCGACGTTTCAGTTCGCTGCTAATGTTTCTTTCTTTCTATAATTTTCTTTATGTGTGTTTATAAATTTTATTTAGAGTAGTTTAGAGTAATATGTTAGCATAGTTAGATTCATTTCCTGCTTGTTTAAACTGAGTCTAAATTGATTATCTAGTTTTTTTGGTCATGTTTATTTCTTAATTTTGTTAGGATTAATCATATTAAGGGTTTAATTTTCCTTCGCCCCGCTTAATTAAATCTAGCTATGGCTTTGCCTTAAATATTAAAGAGCTCTTAGTTTTCTTTCATTATATTTTCAAGTTTGAGTCTTTAGCTCATGCTTGTTACTGTGTCATTTATTCTCCCTCTAAGCATGTTTCTCACTCTAAAATTGACAAAGAAAATTTTACATTTTGATATTAGTTATTGTTTCTTGCTTTACTGTACAAGCTAGCTTATTACTCAAAACTAGTTGTTTGCTTATGATCTAGTGCTTATTAACATTTAGTAAATGTATTTTTTAAGCATGCTACTTGTTTGGGTTCTCCTTAAAGGCCTTTAATCTTGCAACCTATGTTTCTCTAGCAATTTTCTTAGGTTTTATGGTTATATTGCTCATGTTTCTTCATAGTTGGTATTTGTTCAAGTTTTAATTTGCTAACGACTTGTTTCGGTATAGTCTCAAGTCTACTTCAGTAATTGTTACCTAAAAATGGTTTCTAAATTTGTGAATCTCTTGTAGATATGGTTTGGAAACCATAATTTAGCTTAGCCTAAGTTTTGTATGATTTTTGGTTATGACACATGCTCTCTTTTCCTTATGTTCGTGGTTATTATTGCTTTCATATCTGTTTGAGTCTATTTTATTCGTTCTGCCTATCTTTGATTAAATATCTCTATGTCTAATGGATTTTTCTGATAGCCGTTTAGGATCCTGAATGATCTATTTATGTGTCTACTCCTGTTTTGTTCATGAATGACCATCCTAGTTATTTGAATCTAATCAGTACTTTCTTACTCATCGTGTCTATCACACTTTTTGTGTCTTCTCATAAATTACTCCAAAATGCTATTGTAGACAATAAAATTCTCGTCGAGAAAATAATAATCAAGAACGGAAAAGTATCTCAACAATGATATTTATTATTTCAAAGTGTGATTGTTACAATCTCTATGATTCCTCTAAATTTACCTTTTCAAATATAAATTCAAGGGCTCTTGAGCTTGATCTTGAATTTTGTCTTGAACTTGATGTTGTATTCAAAGGGTTTAAGACTTATTCTTGAAACTTCGATGAACTTGAACTTTATCTTTATCCTGACTTTTACTTGAATTCAAGTACTTCGAGCTTGTTCTTGAATCGGATGGTCTTGATCTTGATCATTCTTGAACTTGAATGCTTGAATTTTTAAACTTGTAGCCTATAGAGAATTTTATGGTGTTTGTACCACGGGCTTTCTCTATAGTTTCTTGTTTAGAATTTTCCATTTTTTCTAAATTATGAGGACCCCTGTTTATAGTTTTAGAAAAGAGGACTCGTAGTAAGAAAAAAATCACTTTGGCCAATCATATTTAAGTAACAGGCATAAGGGCTTAATGGAGCGGGCTTGTCATTTTTGATACATGTCACGATCCTATTGACTTCTTGTTTGACTTCGCTTACTATGTATTAGCCACGTGGCTCCAAAAATGAGCCTCTAGGATGAGATGAAATTGGGCTTAGCAATATGGGCTCATCTATTGTAGCCCAAATCAATTAAATTTGATTGTAATTATATTCATATATATTATATTTAAATAATTAGCCCAATTATATTAATCCATAATATTTATTTGGACTAAAATATTTATGGATTTAATATCGTTCGAATCATTTTATAAATTTATATTTAATAAATTCTAAATGATTACAAATGCCCCTTCTTCAAGTCTTGTCAACTTATTTTATCTTTTAAAGATTAAGCTTGAAGTATTAACTATAGGATAATTATATGCTATGTATTTGAGTTGCATCATTAATTAATGGCATTGCTCCAAAATAATTGGATCAATAAAAATTTGCATAGACAATTATGTCAAAGGGAGGAAGTAGTGGGACTCACTATAGTTGAGTTACGTGGCTAACCTGCCACTTTCCATATGTTTTGACCAATTGTAATATGAAAACAAAACATGTGTTTGTTTTCAACTAAAACACAGAAAGGAGGTTTTTTTTTTGTTTCCTGCCACCTTGACCCTTCCTCATTCCATCTGGATTGTGGAAAAGCCAACCACTTCACAAATTATAGTTAAAATAATTTATCAGAAATCCCTTCCTAGTTAGGGGACCTACCCCTATATTGGGTCGATAAATACCCATATATTTTCAATATCTCAACATCAATTCTCCACTTCTTGTAGTTCCTTTTAAGATTGACTGTGAAGACACCAAGATACAACGTATATCACATGAGGCTAAAAATATACATATTAAATCATTATTTGCCTCGTATTTGATCTTTTAACCATTCTTTTTGAGAATAAATTTTATGAACTATTCTTATGTAATGTACTTATTTTGTCGGAATAAAATGGTGTGAAGATGAAGAAATTTGGAGCACAAATGATTTAAAAACAAGAAATGTTCTAAGAAAATGAAACAGACAGCTTAATGGATTAAATTTAATAAAATAATATATTTAAACATATGAGCAGTAAATGACGAATTGCTCGCAATTGCCTATTTTTCTACCACGTGTCAGCGGCCGGAGGGCCTCTTATTATTGAAGGCGGCGGCACCGATAAAATCCATAAACCGCACATGGAAAATCCCATCCAATTGGGTTTTGGTTTCCTAATTTATTTTGAACTCAATTATTTTATTTAGAGTTTCTATATCTATAAATAGGGCATGAAAAATTATTCTTTGGAAAGCCAAGAACCAAGAAACAATACACAATATAAAATTTCCTATAACTTAGGAACTTTGGAAGAGCCATTGTGGAGGTCGGAGAATTTTGGTTTATTTTTTCTTTTCTATTATTATTTATTTGTATTTGTGATTATTAAAAGTTATTTTAGCTACTGTTCTTAAATTTTGAGGACTAACACAATCATATTTATTTTAATAATTTTTTATTGTATTTTTGAGATAATGAATAGCTAAATTTCATAATTAGGGATGTGGGAACCATGATCAATTATTATAGAAAGTTTATGTACAAAATGATTCTTGAATGATTTTTATGCATGTATTGTTAATCCTTTCATTTTGAATGATTTTTAACGGTGGCCAACGTTAGAACTCGCCTCACCCCTATTTGCCAGACCTAGGAGGTAATGAATGAGAGAGGGATTAGAAAATGAAGGTTTCGATGTGATAATATGCTATCCAATTGTAATACTCTGGAAAACTAATGAACTAAGCTAGAATCTAATAAGTAGTCTAGTGGCTTAAATGGGGTTTTATGTTGTAAAAGAATGAGTTCCCGAGCTTCGATTGAGGGGTTTAGGGGTTAAACGTCAAGTCACGACCCCCCAAGGACCAACCAAGGGTCCTTGAGGAGGACCTTAAAGCCTAACCCCAAGGCTGCCCGAAGAACCAAAAAGCGGTCAAAATGGTCATGACTTACAGATGGGACCTACTGGGCGTAGGTCCATCCATGCCCTGTAAGGCTTGGTCGTAGGTCAAGGCCTCCAGGTGACAAGTCTCTGAACCAAACCACGGACTTGCAGGACGGGGCGTCAGCCCACCTATGTCCGTGGGTTGGTGGGTGTAGGTCACAGCTGGAACCTGCCTATGTTCGGCCACTTGAGGGTTAAGTTAGTAAATTCAAAATTAATTAGTTAGTGATTGGGGACGGTTTTTATTGTTTTATTTCACTATTTTATGTCTTTTAAAACTATTAACTACCCTCTTACAACTCATTATTCCCAAAAATCAAAAATAGAAACCACCTCCCCTCCAAATATTCTCTTTCTAGAAACTCCATTGAAGAACAAGAACAAGGTCAAGCTTAGGGTTCAAGGAGCTGCCCTTTCTCTTCGATCTCATGAGGAAATATTCCTAAGGTATGGTGGTTTTTCATCTATGGGTATCTTTCACCCATAGAGTCCCTTCAAAACATGATTTCAAAGCTTCCAATTTCCCCGAAAACCTATGGTTTCAATCTAAGTCATGGGTTTTCTTTCAAAACGATTTTAATTGTTATTTATGGTTGATTATGGTTGAATTGTTGAATTATGATAAAATCCCCCCAAGAACCCATGAATCTTCCATATTGCTAAATTGTGAATTCATGATGTGGGTTGATTGATTATAGAAGCATGTCAATTGATTATGTTTATATTGATTGAGTTATTGAATCATTATATTACCCTATCTAATGTAGAAATTCTAGATGTTTGGGTTGAGTTTGACTCATAGCCTTGAAGTACCATTATTAGGGTTTGTACATGTCAATGAGAATTATGTATGAGCATATGATTCACTTAGATAGTGAGGACCCTATGACTATTGTGTAATTGTGGTAATTTTGCAATATCATTTTCCCTATACCCTTACACATGACTATGTTTAAAATGTCTGTGATTATGATAATGTTATTGTGTTGATTGAAAGGTTATTCTCATGAAACACTATGAATATGATGTGAAAGGTTTACTCACATATTAACGATTCTAAGGTTGAAAGACCATTCTCACCTAATTAATCCATGAGCTACCATGATACCATGTTGGTTTGAGTTATAAAGCATTCTTTCATGAACATGAATTTAAGCAAAGACTTAACATGAATAATAAAGGGAATTATGCTTAGCACCGAGTAGATATGAATAAGAGATGGAAGATTTTACGTCAGTTAGTTTGGCTTCCCAATGGGTTCCTTTTACGTCAGTTAGTCCGGGTTCCCAAAATAGTTATCTCATGAAATGGAAACCTTTTACATCTGTTAGTCTGGGTTTCTAGTAGCAATCTCCCTATCCCATAACTATGTGCCCACATAGGTCTTTAGCTTGTGGATATACCTAAACTCTAATACTTGAGTTCTAACTTAGGAAAGTAGGACACCTCTTTTCGGTGTGGGGGCATGACACCGGATTCCATGTAGCTCACATGGTCTATGTCGGTTAAAGCTATTTCCCTATATGACAAGAACATGAACCATGATATGATAAGAACAAGAATATGAACTATGAACAAGAATATGAGTTATGTACTATGGTTCCTCAAGAGGTTCTACTTAGTATGAGTGGGGCTATGGGACTTCATTCATGCATTGCACAAGTAGGCTTTGAGAGTGATTGTGGTATGTTTTCTTATGACATGATGCTTTATGAGTTAATGCATGTTTTATATGAACCATGAACATGTACATAAACTGTACTTATGAATTCTTAATGAGCTTTGCTTAGTGTGAGTTGGGGTATGGGACTTCACTTATATATTGCACAAGTAGACTCATAAAGGGGTTATGGTGTGGTTTCCTTATGCCATGGAGATGTATGAATCTATGTATGCATGATATGAATTGTTGCTAAGAGTGCTTTACTTAATACAAGCTATGAACATGTGTGTCTCCTTGTCTATGAGTGTGACCTATGGATGCGGTCAAGCATGTTATGCATGATTATGGTAGCCTAAGATTGCTTATGAGATGCTTTGACTATGTAATTACACTAATGTGCATGATGATTCTTAAAGTTGACAAAGTGCATGAGTTCAACTAAACTGTCCTTTTTTACATGATTTAAGGATTTTTATGAATGGCTTCGATACTTAGTACAATTTTCGTACTAACCCAAATTTTTTACATTTTCTATAAGTGTAGGTGTCGATCGTTGAGGTATACTTCTCCTTTTAAGTAGAGCTTGGATTAACTATTTTCCACGCTCGGTGAGTCCTCATGCTTCGAGGACAAGACATATTCATTTCTAGTTCCTTTTTGTGTTTTCTCTTTTGAGACTATGTTGTAAAGGGTTGTGACCCTAATTAATTCTCGATTGTATTAGATGGTTTTGAGACAAGGTCTAGACTTCTATATTGCTTTTGTGAAAAAAACTTTGATTGTAACTTTTTAAAATTTCACATCATTTCTCTTACTAATGTTTATGATTATGCTAAGGGCAAGTATGAGACCCCTTCAGGTCAAGTACGCCGTGTTACCTCTAGTGGGTACCCTGGGTCATGATAAACTTGGTATCAGAGCACAAGGTTTAGAATGATTCTAGGATCATGTCTCATGAACCACATCTAGTAGAGTCTTGTTCTTGAGTGTGAAGCTCGCCACACTTATGAATGAGAGGCTATAAGATGGTCAGGAAATTTCAGTTCTTTCATTACTCTTGAGTCATGCCTTAGAGTTTTGACTCTATGAAGTCCTTTTTCTAACCCTTCTCTTGTGTCTATAGAATATGAATACAAGAAGGGCGAACGCAAGAAGGTTGGAAGAGGAGATTGTTAATGAGGGAGTTCCTCCCCAAGGTCCTCAAGAGCCTCGAGTTCCTCAAGATCCTAATGGTGAGAGGGCTATGACAAATGTCGAGATAAGGGTGGCTCTCCAAACGTTGACTCAAGCTATGTTGGCTCAAGCTCAAGCCGTGACAACTCTAGCCCAATGTTAACAGCATGGCTTCAAGGTGAAGAGACTTCACAAGAATTAGCCCTCCTATGTTCTTTGGTTCCAAAGTGAATGAAGACCCTCAAGAGTTGTGGAAGAGGTCTACAAGATAATTGATACTATGGGAGTGACTTCTATAGAGAAAGCTAAACTAGACGCTTATCAATTGAAGGATATGGCCCAAGTGTAGTATGCTCAATGGAAGGGTAATAGGCTGGTAGAAGAGGGTTCCATAGATTGGGAGGTGTTCAAGAAAGCATTCCTTGATAGGTTCTTTCCCTGGGAGAAGAGGGAAGCAAAGGTAGAATAATTAATCAACCTTCGTCAAGGAGGTATGAGTGTTCAAGAATATTCTCTAAAGTTCACTAAGTTGTCCAAGTATGCTCCGTCTTTGGTGTCGAATCCGAGGGATGAGATGAGTCAATTTGTGACGGGTGCATCCAACATGATGGAAAAGAATGCCGAGCGGCAATGCTCCATGATAATATGGTTATCTCACGTCTAATGGTGTATGCTCAACAAGTTGAGGAATCAAGGCTTAGGAAGAAGGATAGGGAAGTGAAGAGGCCAAGGACTGATGATGGGAATTCTTCCAAGGGTAAGTTTGAGGGTCAATGGCGACCAAGGTTCAAGATATGGTTCTCAAACTATGACGACCCTAAAAAAATTGAACTAGTTAAACTAGAGCTTCACATGTTAGTATATAGTTGGTAATCGTGTATCATTGGTTAAAAATGGTGTTATAAGTCAGTTTAGTGGTTTTAGAGGTCAAACGTTGAGAGACGCTCATGACGTCCGGAAACTGGTCTTTTGGTGCTAGTGTGTTCAAGTGTGTCGTCATTGAAATTGATGTGTCGTTTTGAAGGTGAAATCATAAGGAGGTAGTTCCAATGAGTAGTGAAACGTATATGTTATACTTGTATTCTTGTTAAATAAGAAAATGAGTTTTCATGAATTGTGTTCCTCTTGTTGATGTGCATCTATGATGAGTTGCCTAAATGTTGCATGAGTTGACTTATTGAGAATGCCTATATGTGTTTTTGGAAATGTTGCATAATTGTGCTCTATGAGAAATCGCATAATGTACCTACTGGTTGTATAATGAGCATGATGTGATTTGGAGAAGGAAGTTCCTCCAATGAAATTAGAAATGGTAAGGTTTGATGCATAAGGAGTTGATAGATGTATTCCTACTTGCTTGAATTGTATGAAGTTGTTTGAGCCTTGTTTATGTGGAGTTGATGTTCCTCCTAGCTATGAAGTTGTTTGAGCCTTGTTTATGTGGAGTTGATGTTCCTCCTAGCTATGTGTGATGTTTATGATGTGGTATGCATGATTGTGGGCTGCTAGTCTTGAGTCGTTACCCATAATCTGTTTAAGTGTCATTCGAGGAAGAATGTTCCCAAGTGGGGGATATTGTGACGACACCAAAAAAATGAACTAGTGAAACTAGAGCCTCACATGTTAGTATATAGTTGGTAATCATGTATAAATGGTTTAAAATGGTGTTATAAGTCGGTATAGTGGTTTTAGAGGTCAAACGTCAAGAGACGTCCATGACGTCCGAAAACTAGTCTTTTGGTGCTAGTGTGTTCTAGTGTGCTGTCATTGAAATTGATGTGTCATTTTGAAGGTGAAATCATAAGGAAATGGTTCCAATGAGTAGTTGGACATGTGTAGGGGGCTAAACATCCGGGTACGACTCCTCAAGGATTACCCCAAGGGTCCTTGAGGAGGACCCTAAGTTCAACCCCCAAGGCTGCCCCAAATGAAAAGATTCACCAAAAAGTGGTGACCCACGGATGGGGTTCACGACCCCTAGGTCCATCCACGGTTCATGGATGACCTCCGTAGGACAATGCTTAGTTTTTTTGGAGCTTAACACCATATGGCCTCCCACAGTACCAAACCACGAATACACAGCATGGGACCATCAATCCATCCACGGTCCATGGATGGTGGCCATGGTTTGGGACTTGTGTTGCTGTCATTTAAGTCAGCCATGGTGGGGGTGAATTGGTAAATTCACCCCACGTCTTTTAAAGTGTGGGGTTGGTTATTTTAAGTTATTTAAGGTATTTTAAATGTATTAAAAGTGTTTTATTTTATTTTTGATTTCATTATCATAAACCCCAATTTCAAACTACCTTCCTATCCAAAACAAGCTCTCTCTAGAAACTCCACAGAAATTAAAGTCTCGAAGCTTTCAAGGTCCAATTCTTCAAGTTTTCAAGAGGATTTTCGTGGGCATTCAATCAATTAGGTATGGTGATCCTTTATCCTTGATTATTCTTCCTTTTAAGGAGTCCAATCAAAAGGTTTTCAAGGTTTTTCAAAAACACAAAAACCCTATTTCGAATTCTAAGCATGGCGTTATTGCATTAAATGATTTCAAAGGATGATTTATGATGTTATCAATGTTAATTGATGATTCATTGAGGACAAACTCCATGAACCCATGGATTCCTTGAATTTCTAAATTTGGCTATAACGTGGGTGTATTGATTATAATTCAATGATGTTAGATTAATTTTTAGATTGTTGTAGACTATTGATTTATATCATCTTCTATATCAAATTGTCAAGAATTGTTATTGAATTGGGCTACGGTGATCATAGCATTGAAAGGGTAATTTATGATCTAGTCTTCATGTTTCAGTATAACTGTTCTTGTATGGATTGATCCACTTGAAAGGTGGAGATGGTTATATATTGAATGTATTGTGATCATGGCCACGAAGGTATTAGATGGGGAATTGAAGTATTATCATGTTATTGTATAAATGGATGGATAATGTGAAGATGTTTATGTGATCTAAATGGTGGTCTTGTATAACTTGTAAATGTGTGGTGATTGATAGTATACTCTCTCTCTGTTAAGAATGAAGATGATGGAATGTGAAGTTCCTTATATTGTTGAATGTGATCTCTTGACTTGGTAAACTTAGGTGCCTCTTCTTGATAAATGAAAAGCTTTGTTGAATATGAATCGATAGGCTATGCCATGCCTTTCCTATATGAGTGATGAATGTGTATTGAATTGATATGCTTTAAGCATTCTTTTCATAAATGAACTAATGTAATGAAGTCTCTAGAATTGATAGGCTAGTAGCATTCTGTTTTTCATGAGTCAATATATCATGAATCGATAGACTAGTTGCATTCCTTTCATGTAGACCCTAGAGCTATCCTTGAATGTACCATGGATCGATAGGCTTATAGCATTCCTTCCTTGGTAATGATGCATCATGGGTCGATAGGCTATGACATTCCTCTTTAATACACTAATGTAATGTGAGTGAAATAATCTATGGGAATGTAGGCTAAGCACCCAGTGGATATGGTTAGATGGAAACTCTGCCAATGTTAGGCTAGAGTTCCAACGACCATCTTCCTATCCCATGACTATGTGCCCGCACAGTATATTGGCCAGTGGATCCAATGTGCATTCAAGCTAATACTGCCGGTCTTCCTTCGACAAAGAGACCACCTCTTTCGGTGTTGGGGTACAACATTGGATTCCATGTCTAGCTTGCTTGGTCTATGTCGGTTAATGCTTATTCCTATCATGTGGGATGTGCATTGTTGTTACTCGATAGGTTCTGCAACGTGTAGGTAGTAGTATGGGATGCTCTCTACACATGGCACGAGTAGGCTTTGAAGGTGCTAAAGTGAGATTCCTAAGTCTATATAACTAAAGTGTTAAATCCTCTAAATGCTTTAATGTATCTGAAATGACCTAATGAATAATGTTGATTTATTGTCTAAAAAAAATATTGAATGAGCAGCATACATTGATGAAATGAATACTTAGTATGTTATGATGAAATAAAAAGGTTCTTGTCTTTTGTAGCCTTGAGGAATACCTAGGTGAGGTATGAACATGTTGTATGGGCAGCCACTTCGTGTCTTACATAGGTGGGTCTTAGGGTAACTTTAGATAGAGTTCCTAGGTGAGTCAAATGACTTTCTTGATGAATATACTTATGTGTTGTATGTTAGTACTAGTTGAGCATGATTACTTATAATGTGAAGCATGATGAATGGTAAGTTCACTTTTGGTGATCTTAAGGTGGTACCTTAGTGTGGGTGGTGGTATGTGATGCTATGCATACATTGCACAAGGTGTTGCCTAAGGGTTACATGAGGTGAAAGGCTAAGGGTAAAGGAAATGGGTTATATGCGTTGAACATGTCTATATTGTGATAAAGGACTTGTATGTTGGTTGTTTGGATTATTATGCCTCTATTATCATGTTTATGAAGCTTTATAAAAAAAATGGCATACTAGCATAGCTTTCAAACAAATGTCCCTTTTAAAGTATGTTTTTGCATGTTCTTCATACCTAGTACATTTTTGTGTGCTAATCCATATTTCTTCTACTTTCTACAAGTGTAGGTTGTGGTAACTAGGAGGATCTCTAGCTTTGGAGTTTGCTTGGATTGCTACTTCCAAGTCTTGGTATGTCCTCATTTTTTCGAGGACACATGTTTTAGAAGTTTCTTAGTTCATGTAATAGACTTTTAGCCTCCACCTCGATTTTAAAGGGTCGTGTCCCTATTATGTTTTGATACTTGTGTCTAAGATGGTCATGTGAGACTTAGTCTTCCGCTTGCGTATAAAGATTTTAAATGTT
>JAJOOJ010036919.1:0-10423 GCA_029582625.1 Solanum boliviense | reverse complement strand
ACCCCCCCCCCCCTCCCCCTCCCCTCCCCCCCAAAAAAAAAAATTATTTTTGAAAAATATTTCAATTTTCTTAAAAAAAAATTTGACGCCCCCCCTCCCCAACAAGGCCACCCCCTTCCCCGTCAAATTGTTTTTTTAAAAAATTAATTTTGGGAATATTTCAAATTTAATTTTTTTTCATGTTTTATGCCATCCCCACCCCCTCCCCCCACTCCGGCCACCCCGTCAATTTTTTAAAAAAATTATTTTTAAAGAATATTTTAAATTTTTTTAAAAATCATTTTTTATGTCACTCCCATCCTTACCCCACCCCCAGCCGCCACCCCCTCCCACCCTGCCCTACCCCCTAGCTGCCACCCCCACCCAGGCCATCCCCGTCAATTTTTTAAAAAAGAAATATTGTTTTTGGAAAAAATATTTCAAATTTAATTTTTTTTTCATTTTTACACCATCCCTACCCCTAAGCTCCCCTACCACCCCACCCAAGTCATTCCCGTCAAACAATTATTTTAAGAAAACACTATTTTTGGGAAATATTTCAAATTTAAAAAGTTTCATTTTTTATTGTAAATATTTCAAATTTACAATAAAAATTTTATTGTTGTACATGTGTATAAAATTGTCAACATATTTTATTATTTTCTTTCCATAATACTTAGTAATATGCTAAATATTGGAGCTTGTGCTGTACGGGCTAATAAATATTACCACTACTTATTTTATCTCAATTTAAATAATATAATAAAATTTTAAGAGCTAATTATTTTTTTAATAATTTATAAATAATTTAAATTATTAATTATTGTGAGTTATAATATTTTCTTAAAATTTTTTTGTTAAAATTTTAAATTGGATACTTTGTGAGAGAAAAAGGCCGGGCATAGACCATAGTCGAGGGCTTTTATTTAGGTTGAAAATCAAAGAAAAGTTATATGTATATGTCTTCCTTGTTCCTTGTAGAATTTACTAGAGGAAGAGGGAAATTTGAGAGAATCGAAAGATGGATGACACTTCACCGCCACCGGCAACTGGAAATAGCTCCACCAGCCTAACAGACCTCGACATGGACGCATTGGTTCACTGTGCAAGTCACTTGAATCTCCAAGACGTATCGAACATGGCCATGTCCAGTAAATATCTTCAAAAAGCAGCGTATTCTGACCCAATCTGGCAATCCCTTTTCAGGTTATACATACTTTTTTCCAACTATTTCATTGAATTGGAAAAAAAGAAGAATTATTTACATCAAGATTTGAGGGTCTAAATAAATGTGCATAAACCTGTATGTTTTTTTTTATATGACAAGGAAACCTGCAGCGCTACCCTTTTGGTGCTCGTAAAACCCACTCCTATATAATAGCTCACAAATCACATAGGTTTTTTTGAACTTGAGACCTCTAACATGAAAGTTCCAAGCTCAAACCACGAACCTGTATGCTTGAAAAGGAAATGTAGTAGTGAAAAGCCTTTTTGAAAAATAATGGAGGAAAAACAGCAGCAACAAAAACTAATAGGATAACTGAAGCAATGGAAACAACAGTTAATAGTAAAATCGAAGAATAATATAGTAGGAGAGTACTAATAAGAGTACTTATAAGAACCTTCGAGGTGGCCTAGTGGTTTGGGCTTGGGACTTCCATGTGGAGGTCTCAAGTTCGAAACCCTTTGCCAATAAAAGCAAGGGGTTTGCCTTTTGGGTCGAGCTCGTCCCAGTGCGGGTTACTTCTCCCGTGTGTTTTGTGAGCTATTGTATAGGTGTGGGGTTTTACCGTGTGTACCCAAAGGGTAGCAGTTGCGGATTCCCTTACAAGGAAAAACAAATTATAAAGCATATTAGCTCAAATAAATGATGATTAAGCCAGCCCCCAAGGCCTAGCTCAAGTGGCAAAAGGTGGAGGATTTGTGGCTTAGGTCGCAAGTTCAAGCCCCACACCATGTAAAGCGAAGCCCGGTATTTAAGTGGAGAAGGGTAGAGGGGTGGTCCCATTATCCACCGAGTTTAGAAGACTGTGATTGGTCCAAAGGGCGGGTCACAGACAGATTTCTCGGATATAAAAAAAAAAGGATGATTAAGCCATTAAGGAAAATTGGTCTATCTATCAATGAAGCTTCAATATGAATCTAATGGAGGTTAGCTATATAAATCATCTATATTAGGACATGTAATTTGACTAATCTTGAAGCTTCCCTGCAACCCTCCTCATTTATCCCGTGTAGTTATGCTTAGCAAACTCACATCGCCAGTTATAATTAAGGAAAACCATTGTCTATCTGTATAGAGGCAGAACAGGGAATGCATACTTTTTCTGGAATTGCATCTGCTTGTACTCTTGGAAAATTACCTCCTAAACTTTCTGATTTGCAACATTTTGCTGAACAGAAGGAACTTTATCTGTGTAAATGCGGAGTACATGAAAACAGCCACTTCCTTTTGCTTGATAACTTTGCAGAATCATTTTCTTTTCCTCTTTTTGTTTGATTGATATCTGCATTCTTCTTTCTCTTAGATCAGTATAATTAGTGTTATCCTGCAAACATGAATGTGCTTTATGAAGCTGTCAATTTCTTGTTTTGGGGAGGGAAGTAGGAAAAACACTGGTTATTGAACGTCTCCCAACTTTTGTCCTTTGGCATTATGGATGAGAGAAAAATACCTGGACATTGAGTGGTCTTGGCAACACTACAGCGTGACTATAATTTTTTTTCCTGTTCTTTTTTAACTTCTTTTGTGCAAGATGGAAATGTGTGGAGATCGTTTGTTAGAATTTTTTTAAGGCAAGTGATTCTGCCTGAACTTCTAAGAGCTTGAGCTTGTAAATGAATAAATTCCAAAATCAAAACTGAAGTAGTGCATATTCCAGCACACAATCAAAAATCAAAGGCAACTTGTAACTGCTTAGGATATCCTTAAGTCATATATCTTCTAAGATATTGGCAAAATTTATCTTCTGAGGAGTGAGGACGAATAAAAAAGAATATCTTCTTAGATATTGGGATCTTTGGTTTCTGAATAACTAACATAAAAGTAGAGTCTTTGTTGCATTGGAAGCTAAAGAATGTTCAGAAGTAACTTTTTCCTTTTAAGCTAATTATAAGAAGGAATCTCAAAGATGCTACAAAAGTACCTATGATTGGAAACTGTGACTGGCTGGTCTGTTATCAACATAGTCTCTGCTTTGTTTTCAGTATTTCATTGCTTGTAGGTTTCTTGGAGAGTAGTACTAATCTCATGTTCTACAGACAGCAGTGGTCTCCACTAGTACCTACTGGCTTTCCTCACACATCAACTGATAGGGAAGCATACCTTTCCAGGCGTACTGATGTGCTGCAATTCAAGTTCATTGACCCTGCCGTTGTAAACTTTCCTATCACCGCAAAACCTCATGAAAATCTGTGTCTTGACAAAGACAATATCATATTTTCTGAGGTAGTATATCTACCATTTCTTCAAATTCCTGTCATACAACTCAAAGTGCTTGTTTTAACTGATTCTTTAGTCCTTGTCAAATGCTACAGCAATTTATGAAAATGATGAGTATAAGAATGAAGGATGTGTTATAGTATTATTTTGTACCCTAAGGAATGTTGGTGTCTAGCAGCTTAAGCTATATTATTTTTTCCTTTTTGTAGGAGATTTGGTGTTATTACATGTTTCTATGACCTCACACAGGTTATTAGTTGTGTAAAGTATTTATTTAGCTCAAAGGGGGGACTTAACATTGTGTATAACTTTCATTTCTTTCTTGCCCCTTGAAAGTTGATCGTTGGGCAACCAGTTTTAAAATGAGATATAGCGGGACTTTCGAGAAGCTGTGATTGTGAACTTGACATTTCCAATTTTCCCTCTCTTCTGGCTCATTGGACTCCATCATGATTTGTACTAACTTTAGTTTAGATCTTTTATAACCTATATCTTTATTGACCGATTTATTGCTTCCATGAGTATGAGAAGAGAAGATACCAGCTGCCCATAATGAATCTTCCTCGATATGGTTTGCATCTAGATATGTGAAGTGATTTTGAATTTGACAGGCTACTTAGAAAGTAACTGCCCCTTGATTTAGTTTGTGCTGCACTCCCCCTGCTTTTTGTTTCCATGAATGGAAAGAAATTCATTGCCACTTCCGACTTTTGCAACATGCTAAAAGGCTGATAGTTGAGAAACATTACTTCTCTGGATTGTGAGTTCAATTGCTACTTCCGATTTTCTGCAGCATCCCGTAAGATCTGATATTTTCTTTCTTGATAACCAAGAAATTCTTGAGGGTCAGTGGTGCACGTTTTGATATCTGGTAATGAGCCTACTCCTCTACCCTCTCTACTTAAATATTATACTTTCTCTGTGGCAGTGCATATAATCCACATATCGTACTCTTGCCACTGGAACCCGACCATAGGAATTTCATTTTCTTTTGAATCAATGATATCAAAGCCCTGTAGCCCCTTTAGGTTTCGGAAAAATTGTTTTCCTCTTTCCATTACATGCTTGTGCCTTTTCTTCTTTTTATCTTTTGTGACATACCATACCTTTTTTCTTCTTTGATTACTGGTAAATTCCTGAGGGACACTATTGCTCAGTTCGAAACTCGTGGATAATCCCCCCCAAACCCTTCTCCACATTTATGCCTAGTTGATTATAGTCATTTACTAGTCTCGCCTCATTTTTGACCCTGTTATTATTCTTGTCTTACAAAATTTAGGTATCCAAGGAATTTTCTGTGGTCAAGATATGCCTTTTTTTGTTTTCAACTTCCACGCAACATTCCATGTAGAAGCTGCTAACATCACCATCATCTGGACTGTCCACTTAATTAGGTTTCATCTTTTTGTTATTTTCCTTTCATCCCTCCACTGTAGGTGTCTCTACTTCACCGATTACCTTCTAGTACTTTTTATTTTGTATAATATTGGATTGAGATGAGCTTAAATGGAGTGACATAGTCAGTAATGGTTCGTATAGCTAACCCCAACTTGTTTGTGATTGGGGCACATAGTTGTTTTAAAGAATGCTATTTCCAGAATTCCATCTGCATTATCTTTGTGGGGTGGGGAGTATTCTTGCTTCCGATGATCAGAAAATATCACATGATTCTGAAAGCTGTTGTAATAACTTGAAATTTTGACGCTGTAGAAGTAATAAATTTTTCGTTGTACTCTGTCATACTGATGAATATGTTATGATATTAGCTTGCCAGCTTGCTTATTTGGATCTACTAGACAGCAAGCTATGGATTTGCTTTTACAATTAGCTCTTACTCGACTACAGTATCTTATATATTTTCCATCAATAGCAGTGTGGACGTTTGTAATCCTTATCTTCTGCAGTTAAGGTGATAAAATATTAAACCATACTATTTATATGACATGATTTTGGTTGATAACTTGTTTACAGGGATCTTCAGTTTATGTATTGAACATTGACGATTTTCGGCATGGAAAAGATTCATATGACACACTCAGGGGTCACACCGCCAAAATTACTTCTCTGAGGTTAGAGTTGCTATATATTTTCTTTTTATTTAGGAGTAAGCACATGGGGTGAACCGGATGGTTATGTCAACAGAAGTTCTAGATTATCCAATTCAGGATCATTTACTTCACTTATAAATACATTACATCTTAGTTTGTCATTTCTTTTTTAAATGTGTATCAATAGCCATAATACTACTAACTGCAGGTCAATTCCATTTGAAGAGACATGCTTGTATAGTAGCAAGATGCAGAAAAGTGATAATCTTTTTGTAACCTCAAGCTTGGACCATTCAATTCGGCTATGGTGGAAGGTAGTTTAAATAACTAAAGATGAGTTTTAGTTCTTTGAACTTTTATCTGAATACTTGTGTTAATGAGCTTATGGAACTCCTGATCTAATTTTACCCTGTCTGTGATATTCTAATCTGCATATTCTTTAGTTGAATTTCTTTGTAACTTATTGTTTCTAATTTTAAGTTTTGTTTTCACTATATCATGGATTTGTCGTACTTATTGTTTTACTCATTTTGTTTAATTGCAAAAGCAAGAAACAAAATATTCTTCTGATGCATCATAGCTGGTCTATAGTCTACAAAGATTATGCGCAAAAGTGTATTTATATTATGTTGCTGATTCCCATAAGTGTAACTATTGATGTTCTTCACTTTTTCATTTTGTGCAAAAGTATGTTTACTTTATGATGCAGGTTCCATCAGTGGAACTATTGATATTTTGCAGCTTGCCATCTAGGGATATGGCTTTTTTTTTTAGTTAGATGAATGTCAGGTTCAATGCATATGATATGAGCATGCATCAGTTTCTGGTTATGTTCGTTTTAGATTCCATGTATGGGTATCCATTCTCTTAAATAACTATGTTGTCCATCACTTTCTTAGTATTGCATGTGGGTTTCATTCCTAGGGGCGTTGTCAAAGAAGCTTCAAAATCTGTAATGTTTCAGTTTCCGCAATTTCAGACAAATTGTTGGGTGATCATCCGAGTAAAATACTTGCAAGCGGTGGTTCAGATGGAATTGTTCGATTATGGTCCCTTGATTGTAGTGGAAAACGCAGCCAACATGATTTAAAGGCTGTTCTTTACGGGCATGATAAACCTGCAGTGCTGATGTCAGTTGCAGGGTATGATTTAATCGTTTTTGCATATATGTTGCAATTATCAATATTATTATCCTGTTGTGCTGCTAAACCTTCTTGCTTGGGAATTCGGCATCTAGCTTTGCTTATCTAGCTGCCAGCTTTAGGTTAACAATCAGAATTTGTTTCATTTCTCCATGCATCATTGCAACCGAAGCAGTAGTTGGTTTTAGTCAAACTATACTGAATCTCTAGAGTATAGATTTCAAGAAACAAGCATCTCCAAGACAATATAGCAATCTAGAAGGAGCTTACATTAGCTTCAGGTCTATTTGTTGTCAATCGAAATTAAAAAGCTTCCTTGCTAAATTTTAGATTTAGAATATTGAGGAGGTATAGTATTAGTTGAGGTTTGCTAAATTATCAATTTTAATCAATCTTCTCAACTGTCTTATTGTTGGAATCTCTCTGGTTTCAGGCACAAGACATCTCTTTTAGTGAGCATATCAAGGAACTCCAAGGTATAGTAATTTGTGTTGGGACATTTAAGTTTGAGTTATGAGCAAGCGACACCCAAAGTGGCAAATTTGAGTGTGGTTCTAAAATTTTCCATGACATTTTATTTAATTCTGTTGACGTACATTTGCAAATCTTGTTTTGAGTTATTATATTTTTTTTGTTTGGATTGATTCTGCTGTTATTTAGTATGAAAAACTTTTGATTCGAGTATTAGCAGAATCTGCTCTTAAATTTGAACTCATATTTGAAACCAAGTAAAAATCCATAAGGAAGTTCCTTCTCTTGTTTATTAGTCCTCTTAGTGTTAGTAGTTAAAATCTTGTAATACTGTTTTTGTTAGGAAGGAAAATGGGGTGACAAAAGGAACTTGAAAGCAAGCTCTTACTGCTTCACTTTTTCTCTCTAGAAAAGTAGAAGCATGAGGCAGTTGAGCTAGGTCATGTGGCGTCTCTTCAGGGGATCGTTGATTCTGTTATCTTACATAGTTTCCTAACCATCCGAGGTTGCCTTTGAACTCAACTTTCCCCACATGCATGAAATCTGTAACACCTTGCTAGTGCGATACTTGATGTGTTTTTCACAATTTTCCCTTCTAAAACCAAGGGAGTTGAATTCCGTAATCATAGAGCAGCATTATCTGTTCTTATGATACATCCTTGCTTTTCGTGAAGCGTGATAATTAACCATGTGATTGTAAGTTCTCCTCCTTAAACCACATACTTCGAAGTAAATATGTATAGAAACTCCAGGCCATCCTTGTAAGTATTAATATCCTCTAAAGCTATTATCTCTGTGATCCCATTTACAGAATCTAGTTTGCACTATTTTTTTTGGCGTAGAATCAATAGTTCATTTCAACCTTGAACTTTAGTTGCTCAACGCAGGTGATAGTTTGGGACACTGCTACTTCATCCGCCAATCGTTCTTCATGTTGTGTGGGAAAGAGCACTGTGCCTGGTGCACCTAAGGCAATGAAGTGTCATGAATCACTGATCTATATTGCGGCTGGTTCCTCTGTTGTTGCAATTGATATAAGAACAATGCGTCAAGTCTTCAAAGTGAACCATCAAGAAGAAGTACATTCATTTCAAATGTTGCCAGAGAAATCATTGATCTGCACAGGGTTAGCTCAAAGGTATGATCTTTTGAACTCATATGGTTGACTTTGTTTGATAAGTAGTTACTTCATTATGCATCAAGTGGCTTGTGTACTGTCGTGGTCGTTTGTGTGCTAATGCAAATGGTGTTGTCAGAGCAATGCTTTGGGATGTTAGAAGAGGGTGTGACATACAGAAGGGAGAAGCGGTAGCTGAATTAGATGGACATAGAGGCAATGTAAATCTCTTGCACATGGATCCCTACAAGATTGTTAGTGGTGGGCTGAAGGATTTCCAGGTACATGTTTGGGAGACGGGGAACGGTAGACAATTAAGTTCATTGAATTGCTGCCCTCTATCTGATTATCATCGAGGCTTTCGGTGTTCTGCAATGGCTGTCAATGGAAGTCGTATACTAACAGCTTGTAATGACGGAGACTATAGTGACTTGTGTTTCCGGGACTTCAACAACGCCACGGTTCCTATCTATTCCGATTCAAGCATTCTCCAATCAAAGTTTTGGGCTCCTAAATCACACAGAGATACTGAAGAATAATCAGATAATGATTCAACCTAGCTCTTCCCCCCTGACTCTAAAATCTTGTTATTGAGGTTACTTTTTTATTTCTTCTTACTCAATGTTAAATGATACTACATTTTAAAAAATGATTGCAGAATTGATTGATGGTCTATGTATATAGACTTAGGAAAATTTTCTCCTCAAAAGTTAAATTTGAAATTGAGTAAGATCCACATTTCATATCTTTATGATAAACAATTAAATTATGTTTGCGCCATCTAAATGTTTGATTTAACGAACGTCAAATTATTTCAGATCAGATCTTCCTTTTCAATGTTCTTGTGCTAATTTATGAGTTTTATGAAAAGGAAGGAGCCTAACAATAATATGAAATTTTAAAACTACATATCGTCCTTATCTGCATTGTTTGAAGCTATGAAGTATTTCCTCCTCTATCTTAATTTATGACGTATGGGTGAAATTTTCAGATTCAAAAATTTAGAAATAAAAACTTCATGTTTTCTAAAAGGAGATTTATTTATTAAAAAAATAGTTAAAATCACAATAATTAACAATTTAAAACATTTAAAGAAAATTTGATCAAAGTAAAAATGATCAATTTATAATTTCAATCGTACCACACAAATTAAGATAAAATGAAACCTTTTTTTTTTTTTTCGTAACTGAACAAAATTATGCAGAATAGCAAATCTTTAGGTACTATAGCTATAATTTCAGAAAATTGTAATTCGTAGCTACAATTTTTCTAATTTTTGTTATTCGTTTGATTTGTATAAATTTAGAATTTCGTATAATTCGGTTCTTGATTGTATAAATCAAAATTTTGTACTGTATATATTTACCCTATCTATTTGTACACAATTTATGAAAAATTCATAATAAACTATCATGTTTATATATTGATAAACGAAATATACAAACATAGTTTTAAAAAATTCTTAAATATATAAATACTATACTTATTCTATTTATATATTCACAAGTGAAATATACAAATAGATAGAAATATACTAACCGAAGCCTCCATAGCAAATGAAACTATATAGCTATAATCGTTATTTCTCAAAGGTGGGTATAGGCAATACCAGCAAGCCATACATGATATATGCAGTGCGTGTCACTGTTTTTCTGACATATACATACACATAGAAATAACAGACGTGACACGTCAAAGAGATTTATCCAAATGGTCGTTGCAGCAGTTAAGATTTGATGATGACGACATATATAATAGCAGAAAAACAACACTTCAATGCATGCAGGATACTGGTGATGTTAGCAGTATATAATATTTCTACACACTTCTCAATAAAAATATTCCCATTTCTATCGTCGACAGGATAGAGTATGGGTGGCAACGGAACCGGTAACGGAACTACCGGACCGGGACGTTCCGGAACCAGAACGGAACCGGGCACCACGGGTCGGAACCGAACCGGAACCGGTAATTCCGGAAAAAAATACGTGTACCCGTCCCGGACCGGTAACGGACCGGACCGGAAACCGGGTCCAACCGTTATAAATTATATTTTTTTATTAAAATTAAAAACATTAGGAACATTACACTTAAAAATTTATACTTTAAAAGTTTTAAATACAAATTTTCAAACTTTTAAAAGTATAAAAGTTTAAATTTCACAATTTAAAACTTTGAAAATTTAAATTCAAACTTTAAAACTATAAAAGTTTAAATTTCACCC
>JAJOOJ010036918.1:0-13148 GCA_029582625.1 Solanum boliviense | reverse complement strand
TGCCTTTGAGACACGCTCTGTTGTGGTCCACTTTTGGGACTTGTACTCTTTATTAGATAGCTCTGTACTAGTGACTTCCAGGTCCTGGGAGGGATTTCTGTATATATTTATTTTGGGTTGCTTCCGCTTTGTTATCCTTGTTTGGATTATTATTTTCGCTAGTTTCTGCCCTTTTGCTCATTGCTTGATGTTCTGGGTTACGGGTTGGCTTACCTACTGGTAGGGTATAGTAGGTGCCATCATGACTCGAGGAATCGGGTCGTGACAAATACTTTTTTAAAAAAATATTTTTTTCCTTTCCGTTAATTTTGGTATATAAGTTACGAAAAAAAATATCAATTTCAATAGTTTTACGCGCCTAAAGAGAGTGTAGCACACATTTTTTGACATGTCAGTATTTTGTGTTTAATAGAAATGACTTTTGAACAAATAAAGTGTTCAATAGGCCAAAAAATAGATTAAGGTATTCAAATGAAATATGCAAACAACTTTAAGGGGCTAGATATGACTTAAGCCTAAAAATAAATAAACTTTTATCACTCTATTTCTTCATATCCCAACACTTCTTTAATCAACAACTAAACAACTAAAGTACCTCGCAGAATTTATGTATTTATATACAGATAAAATAGTAGTAATTACTTTAGTTTTAATGGGTTAGGGAATAAAAAATCAAATTAAACCGATAATCCAAAACTTTTTAGCATTTTTTTCGATTTTATTTATTGATGGATTTGACTTTTGCACGCCTTAGCTGAATTTCAGTGACAACGAAATCTTTGAGAGAAAATGATCAAAATGGTCCTTAATGTATGGGCTTTGATTCCATTTGGTCCTTAATATATGGACTTGATGAAAATGGTCCTTTATGTATCATATATTGTGATCAATTTGGTCTTTAACCCTAAAATTAATATATTTCATTTTTTTTTTGTCGTCAAAATACACGAAATATATAAAAGATGCGCTCGTTCAAGACTTTTTTTCCCCTGTTTCCAAAAATTCCAAAAGGGCACATCAATTTTTTTTAACCAAAAGGGCAAAATCGCTCTTGACGGAGCGATTTTGTTCTGACAAAATTGACGCCGTTACTCCTTTAAAAAACATAAAAATCGCTGCCAGTCCAATTTTTTTTCTTTTTTCTTTAAAATCGCTGTTGTGAATTTTTTTTTAACAACGCTGCCTCAGCAGCTTTTAAAAAATAGAAATAGCTGCTATAGCAGCCATTTTCTTAAAAAAGTTTTAATTTTTTTTATTAAAAATTCCCGAGGCGAGGACTGCTTAAAAAAATAATGGGAAATCGCTCCACGTGTAGCGATTTTAGTTAAAAAAAATTAATGGCAGCGATTATTTAAAAAAATATAAACTAAAATCGCTACACGTGGAGCGATTTCCCATATTTTTTAAAGCAATCCTTGCCTCGGGAATTTTTAATAAAAATTAGAACTTTTTTAAGAAAATGGCTGCTATAGCAGCTATTTCTATTTTTTAATCGCTGTTAGGGCAGCGTGTTAAAAAATAATTTCACAGCAACAATTTTAAAGAAAAAAGAAAAAAAAATTTGGACCGGCAGCAATTTTTATGTTTTTTAAAGGAGTAACGGCGTCAATTTTGTCAGAAGAAAATCGCTCCGTCAGGAGCGATTTTGCCCTTTTGGTTAAAAAAAATTGATGTGCCCTTTTGGAATTTTTGGAAACAGGGGAAAAAAATCTTGAACGAGCGCATCTTTTACATATTTCGTGTATTTTGACGGCAAAAAAAAATGAAATATATTAATTTTAGGGTTAAGGACCAAATTGATCACAATATATGATACATAAAGGACCATTTCCATCAAGTCCATACATTAAGGACCAAATGGAATCAAAGCCATACATTAAGGACCATTTTGATCATTTTCTCAAATCTTTGATACTTACTCTGAGGGTTCAATGGAGAAAAAATGTCCAACTTAGATTAGATAGAGAAAAAAACATTCTTTTGCCATTTTCCCTAAAAAACTCAAAGAATGGCAATGGCGTTTTCTCTGCAATTCAACAACCCCATCTCAACTTTTTCATGTTCTAACCTTTATAATGGGACTAGAACTCAACCCTTTAAATTCTTGTGTACTTCTTCTCCACAATCTGATTCTTCCAATAGCAAAGAAGAAGCTATTCAAGACTCATCTGGGTATATGGAAATTCTATTCTTTTGATTTTCTTTCAAACTAAGATTGTAATGAAGCTCCAAGCTCGAATGGGTTTGGGGGTTTGTTGATAATGGTGCATATTTGTAGACTAATCATTTATATCTTCTTAATTAAAGGGAAAATGATAAAGGGTATGTGATTCTGGTGGAGAAGTACAGGAATGGAACTTTGAAAAGGTATATCTTTTAACTCCTTTTCGACATTTTACTTCATTAGTTAAGATTACTGATTGAATGCTACCTATAAAAAAAAATGTGTTGATTGAATGATGGTCGAATGTGGAGATTACTTGGGACTATTTTAAAGTGAAATAGGATCCATTGGTGTGTAGTTGGGAATTGGTTGATAGGATATGGGGGACATTTGACTATTTTCTCGAGATTATTTCCTGATGTTTTACTAGTCTTGATTTTACCGATAATGGGAGTAGTTGTGGGTGCTTAATAATTCCTTGCTACGTTTGTTGTTTGAGTATGTGATCAAGAATGAATAGTCAGAGGTGGATCCACGATGTAAACATGATGAGTTCGACCCTTAAGGTTTTTAGCACTGAACTCACTGCACCATTAGAAATTAGGATTATTGTTTCGAAAACTATTATCTATTAAAACTTTAGTAGTTTCACATATATGCCTACACTATGTGTCAAAAATAAAAAATTTCAGTTGAACCGGTAGTTGGAACACTATGTGAATAGCACTGTACCTTTGCAAAGTGTCATGAATAGTTATTGGTCTCTTGACTGTTTGAACATGTTAGTATTGATTTTTATGGATAGGTATGTTATAGATAATGACTCTGAAATGAAAATGTTTCTTGAGGAGCATGTACCCACGACTAGTAGATCCCAAGATCTTGATATCTCTGGCATGGAGTTATCTTGGCTCCCTAAGGTTATCAAGGATTTTGTGTTACCATCAGGTTTCCCAGGTAACAAACATCATATTGTTTGTTTCCATTTTCTTCTTCTCTTTGTTATTTCCCTTTAAACCATATTTCTAGCCTTTTGTTTTCCTACATGCTGAGCGCCCGTTTGACCATTTATATTTTTTTGTTATTAAGGGGACATAGGTGTTCTTTAGATGTCTTATATGAACTAGCGTTGCAGATACAGTTTCAGATGATTACTTGGACTACATGTTGCTTCAGTTCCCAACCAATGTAACTGGATGGATCTGTCACACGCTGGTGACTTCAAGTCTCTTAAAGGCATGTCAATCTTATTCAGGCCATTAGTTCCACTTGGGTATGTTAAAGTGCTTGTAAAACCTGCAACTGCTTGCCAGGATTGTGACCTTCTAAATGAAAATCATTGACAAACTAATGAAACAAAGCCTAATATAATTTTACTTAATTAGCTTACAAATCGTTCTCTGCTCAGTGCCTCTCAACTTTATCTGCCTCTGGTCTCTCTCTCACTTTTTTGCCTTTTGACACTTATCTTTGAGTTCTCCTCTCCTCCAGAAGGTTCATTGTTATTCAACTGTCAATTTTTTTTTTTAGTGATGCTGTCCCATGTATATATGTGAATCATGTTACAGTATTACACTTAATCCTAGTTATCTTGGGCTTAGGAGTTGCTAACATATTTTATGATAGTTGGATTCATGCCGACGTGCTTTCAGTTTGATTCTGACATATCCTGTACTGATTAATATCTAACATCCAGGCGGTTGGAGTGGGATCTTTCTCCGGAACTTCCGCAGCTGCTTCAGCTGCTGCTTCTGCTGCTGCCATCAGGTGCTGTTTATTTTCATCAGCTTTTTATCTGCATGCAATGTGGCCTTGACTTTAAGGAATTCAATATTTGCCTCATATGTTATTATAATTCACGCTGATTGCTTCTAGAAAACTTGGATAGCGTTGTGCTTTGAAGTTTTGAACATGCACTATAGTTTAGTGGTTATCCTATTGATTTTGCAGATGGGTTTCAAAGGATGGAATTGGTGCCCTTGGACGCTTTTTCATTGGTCTGGTAGTTTAAAATAAGTATAAGAACAAAGTTAAGGACCTATCTGATTAAAATTGTTAGTAAAGACTGATGTCTTCCAGGTGGGCGGTTTGGCAATCTTTTTGATGATGATCCTAAACAATGGCGCATGTATGCAGATTTCATTGGCAGTGCAGGAAGGTATCACGAACTTTCGTCTTTCTTGGATACATCAAAGTTTATTGGTTCTAGTGAACTGATGATGTTGATTTCTTTTTGCAGTATATTTGATCTATGTACCCCTCTCTATCCATCTTATTTCCTACCCTTAGCATCTCTTGGAAATCTTGCCAAGGTATTTAACCAACAAAAAATATAGTTAGTCTTCATGCATCCCTAGGAAATGATATGATGAGCAGTACACTTTGTGCAGAAGTTCTCTATGAATCTGATATATATCTTTCTTTTCTCGAGTTGTGTTTTGATGTTTCTCAAATGTTGGTATTTTTTAAGTAGGCTGTAGCAAGGGGGCTAAAGGACCCTTCATTCCGGGTTATACAAAACCACTTTGCTATCGCTGGAAATTTGGGAGACGTAGCAGCAAAGGTATTACTTGAATATTTCTGCCATAGATCAGATCTAGTGAACTGGATTTACCGAATTTAATCTTCATATGATGTTTGAGTTCGATAGCATAGTTGTTTGTATGCTGGTATGCCTTTCCTTTCTTTATCCATAGTGGCTGAGCTTTTGTGGTGAATCAAGAGATTTTATCAATAAATATAGTTATAGTAACGGTAGATTTCAGCTCCATAAATGTGTTAAATTTGTAAGTTCCATATATTTTATGCCTCGGTGCTTTCTTCCGCAGGACGGCCAATGTGTAGTTTCTTTGAATTCTCCAATTCACAAGTTTGTGTATGTATTTTAGTATTTCATAAGATTATTAATGGTTCAAACTTGGATTAAGGAGGGTCATGGTAGTTTGTTGACCAGTGTAAAAATAATCTAACTATTGAGTTCTGGTTAGAGATGTATGTCCCAAAATGTTTAAATATGAACTTCAGAGAAACCGTTCTTGATAAATTTTCTAGTATTGGGATGAAATAGCCCTAATTATTGATATTAATATAATTGTTTGAGTGAAAAGTCAAAAACACACCTAAAGTATCCTGGTTTTCTGAGTTTCACGTGAACTATCAGGTGTGGGAGTTTCCTACCTGAATAATCACCAAATGTTTATCAAACACACCTCAACTATCAGTTGTTTACTTTTCCTACCTGAACGATGGTGATATTTCAGGTAGGAAAAGGAAACTGTGTTTTTGATAAATAGTTGGTAATAGTTCAGGTAGGAAAAGTAAACACCTAATAGTTCGGCAGGAAACTCAAAAAACTGGGATTGTTTAGGTGTGTTTTTGGTCCTTCACTCTCGTAATGCTTTTGTTTGATAATTTATGAATTTCTCCTTGTAACATTTCTGAATAACCTAATATTGATGACAGGAGGAAGTCTGGGAAGTAGCAGCTGAGCTGCTAGGTCTTTCTCTTGGCATACTAGCTTTGGTACGACATATGTTTGTTTTATATGGTTTGAAGCTAGGTCCGTCCCATCATATGATAACTTTCCTCAGCCAATATAATAGTCATCTTTTCCATAATTGCAGATTTAGATCTTACTTTTTCTTCTGAAAATGTAATGCAGGATACTCCTAATATCTCAAAGTCTTATCCTACATTGGCACTAACATGGTTAAGTGTGCGGATCCTACATCTTTGGTTTCGCTATCAGTCTCTTTCAGTTCTGCAGTTCAACACGGTGAGACTTTATTCTTAGTTATCAGTATACTGAATAGCCATTTTGACTTGCCACAAAATATGTAGGGAACATTCGATATTTGACACTACTATCAAGTAATGTTTTATTTCCTTAACACTTTGTCTTCTCATCTTCATCTATTTTTGTGGACCCTGAGCGTAAGTTAATGGCAAGATGCCATTCACCTATTTAATAGACCACAAGAGGAGTCCCCAAATGTTTGATATATTGGCCTATCAGATTTCTGATTTTTTTTTAGACAATTCGACTTCCAAAAGCTTTCTTTCTCCATATATAGGGCACAACTATGCTAGTACAACAAATGATAATGAAGCAGGGAATTGGAATTAAGCAACAATCTTCTGAATTTTCCTTGGCTTGTTGACTTCTGATTACTCTGCTTTTGTGCAGATAAATCTCAAACGGGCTCGCATATTAGTGAACTCTCATGTTTTACACTGTACAGTTCCAGGTAAACTCAGTCTTGTTTTCTGTGCAATCTTTAATTCTATGCGGTAAGTCAGGCCTGTTACTCCATGTGGACCAGGAATCAATGAATGCAATAGGATGGAGAGCATCTTATTGTGGGAAAGATTCTTAAGGCCACAAATTATTTTTGAGGTATCTTTGGAGGAGATGATCAATGCGGGCAAATACAGATCCATGGTATTGCCTTCTTTGTCCCATATATAACTTTATGACCAGTTTAGTTGGTTTATGCTTAAGAAGTAACTTATATCCTGGGTAGATAATAGCAGAATAATGTCAGTTTCATGAAGTCAAGTGAACTGTTCATAGAATCTGCAAACGGATTCAGAGAACTTTTGGATTTGTACGACAATTTAAAGAAATCATAATTGTGACCGTATTCTTGAAAGGTGATGTTTGATTCATTCTTTGCAGCAAATCAAGCAACTCCTTCATATGTACAAGGAGGAAAAATATTTTCTTGTAGTAAATCAACAAATGCCAACAGATTTTCAGGTTTTTGTATCTTTCAAGGTATGCACTAATTATACTCTGCTTAAGACACAGAGCTCTCACTTCACTTGCAATGCATAAGTCTCTTCTTCTCACTTCCCCGCAGGAAGGAGCCACAAGCCTATCTGTGTTTCGTAGTGTATGGCAAACCTATTGGCTATATCAAAACTGGGGCTGGTCAGATAATATCTTTGATCGACTTGAACAGAGCTTGGTCGAATTGAGAGATAGATTTCCTGATCTATTACAACAACTAACTGATGCTGGATGGGATACAAATAATTTAAGTTTAAAGGTCCCAAAAGAAATGTCGATCAACGAGTTGAGTTAATTTCACAAATGACCACTGAGTTTTATCCACTACAAGTCTACAACAGTAAACCTACTGTTATAGTGAGTAAAGTTAAATAACCATACGTGAAATTAACTCTTCCTGCAGCGTAACACCAGGGAAACTCCTGTCTGCAGTTGATCGTACTCCAAAGTCCTTGCACTAACTTTTTTTGCCTGTTTGATGGGTCGTCGTCTCAAGTTTACATTCACTGTCCCTTTTGCTATTGGATGACAAATTTTTGATGGCCTCATCTTCTTGGAAGGGATCGATGCACAATCGGAGTCAATTTTATTGTTATAGTAAAAAATATTCTTGGTAAATTTTTCTGCAGTTAGAGGAAAATGCTGCTGGCAAATGAGATAATTTGTACATCTTCAGGAATACCATATTATGTCTTTCTTTTTGTGCTAATAAATATAGGTTGACTTATGTGAAATTTAGAAGGAAGTTGTCGTCCTTGTTACTTGTATCAATAATATTTGTGCAAGTGTATTTTTATGGAAAAGGGCTAAAGTTACCCTTAAACTATTCGAAATAACTCACATTTACCCTTCGTTTGTTTTTGGTATAAAAAATATCCTTTCCATCTACCCTTATGATGTTAGTGCATAAACCATTATGACAGTCAAGCATGGCAAAAAGGGGGCAAAATTGCCCTTGAACTATCAGAAATAACTCAATTTTACCCTTTATTTGCTTTTGGTGTAAAAAATACTCTTGTAGTTTTTTGGTGCATTTAATTGGAACCATTTCCTTTTGTTGGTTTTTTTTGTGGGTTTAATAGTTTATTTTAATGCCAATTTTAGAATCTTTTTTTAAAATTATAGGTTCAACTAAAAGTTTTCAAGTTCAAATGAATTTAAGAATTAGGAAAAGAAGGAATTATTTAAAATTAAGATATGTTTTGAAACCATCACAAATTTGGTTCGAATTCAAAATTATATCAAATTTTGTGAAATGAAATTTATGGATGTTTGTTTTGGAAATTGAATCTTGTGCTGAAATATATATTACATTGACAGACATTCATGCACATTAATCTAGGGTATTCTCGGTAAGGGGCTATCCAGTACAAGATGTTGCATCTAGAGCATTTCATTTTAGTGTTGTCTAAGATGGATTGGATCGAGAGGCGATGCTTATGCCTCTTCTTTCTCGATAGGATTCTTATCATTTTTAGTCTACGTCGAAGGAAACAAGGAAAGAGTCCGTCGACCCAAAGTAGTGTGTTTGCATGTATCACTAGTAGTCTTCCGTTGTTCGCTTTGTAATGTTGTTTGGCTGAGTCCCGACTATCTGACTAGGGATACGGGTCTATGAACTCATTCCTTCTATAAAGCTTGATCTGATATGCGTGTGTCTATTTGTTCAACTTTATACAAGTTTAAGTGTCTACTTGTGCCCTTTAACTTGGCCTCATTTCACATAAATGCCCTCTAACTTTGATTGTGCACAAGTAGACACTTAAATTTGTATAAAATTGATCAAGTAGATCCATGAGTCTTACGTGACATAATACACGTAGGACACCACGTAAGATAGAAATTGACATATAGAATGTCACGTAGGACACATGTGTCTATTTGTTCGATTTTATACAAGTTTAAGTGTCTACTTGTGTACACCCAAAGTTGGAGAACATAAATATGAGTTAAGACCAATAGTTAAAGGATATATTTATGTATTGTGCCTAATGCTTGGTTAAATTTGCTATCTTAATTTAATTGTATGCTTTGAATGACTATTAGAAGTACTATATTTTAACTCCAAAATTGCACACAACTCCCCCACCAAGTTTACAAAATTTACTTTTTTTTTTTTATCGTTGATGCAAGTAAACAAGTTTTTTTTATTGTACTGGTATTGATTAAAGTTTTGAGAGTTTGTGAATATTGAGTTCTAATATCTCCACTAAAATTTAAAAAAAAAAAGAGTTGAGGTTGTTATGATCATAGTCGAGTTGGTAGTTAATATATTTTTAATCGTCAATTTTTGAATATTGGATTGTAATAATCTCTTATTTTAAATTTGTTACTATCTTCAATTATTAATTTTTGATTGCTATAGTATCTTGTTTTAAGGTTCTTCTTATCCTCAATTCATGAATCTTGATTACTATAATCTCAATCTTATATTAAATAGCCCATAGCCTAGGGATAAAAAAAAATTAAAAAAAGAGTTGAGGTTGTTATGATCATAGTCGAGTTGGTAGTTAATATATTTTCAATCGTCAATTCTTGAATATTGGGTTGTCATAATTTCTTATTTTAAATTTGTTACTATCTTCAATTATTTTTTTTTTATAGTATCTTGTTTTAAGGTTCTTCTTATCCTCAATTCATGAATCATGATTACTATAATCTCAATTTTATATTAAATAGCGCATAGCCTAGGGATAAATTTTTTTTTAAAAAAAGAGTTGAGGTTGTTATGATCATAGTCGAGTTGGTAGTTAATATATTTTCAATCGTCAATTCTTGAATATTGGATTGTTATAATCCCTTATTTTAAATTTGTTACTATCTTCAATTATTGATTTTTGATTGCTATAGTATCTTGTTTTAAGGTTCTTCTTATCCTCAATTCATGAATCTTGATTACTGTAATCTCAATCTTATATTAAATAGCCCATAGCGTATACCCACCCATATTTTCTCTTCCATTTACTTTCATTTTCGGCAAAACATTTCAGCACTTGATTCACACCGAGGTTGGTGTTAATCTTTTCTTTTAGAATTTTTGTGAAAAAAATCTTCCTTTGATATAAATCTTCTTGCATTAATTTTTTTTCTATGTTATTTTTTTGCTTTGAATTTTAATTTTGTTGAAATCTGACCATAATATGTCAGATTATGTCTTTAAATTTCTATATAAACAGATCTCTAGATTTAACTGTACAAATATGGAAAGGAAGGGATGAATGTGAAGAGGATATGAACTAGGATTACTTATTCTAAAGAGGTCTAAAGCTTCATCCATTGCCTTTTATTTTTATTCATGAACAAAATTGCTTTAGAATACTATCCAAGAGATTTTTCTTATTCCGTTTTAAGTATTTTAGATTGTAACTGTTATAATTTATACCTTAGAAATTTTCGTCTTTATTGAATTCAACTATTTTTGCACACACTTTTCTGTTGTATTAATATTTTTCTAATTTTGCATCTTTGAACTTAATGTACGAGAGGATGTGGAGTCCGATACTTAATTATTTCTGCCCCTTCTCCTTGCTCCTTGTAAGATTCATTTATGTCCTCCCCCATTTTGTGCTCCTTTTAAGATTTATTTATGTAATTGTATATTAGTATATCATAATTTTCTATATTATTTACTATGTATCTGAATTATAAGTTTTTGATTTTATAGACGATTGAAGATTTTTTATATTGTGTCTATTTAAAAAAATACTTGTCATACTTGAGGCAAATATTATTTTGCCTTTTGTTAATTAAATAATTATAATTTAATATCGGTACAAGTAACTTTAAAAATATTTCACATCATTATTAAATATGATAATTTTTTCCATATGATATATAGTAAGGAATATTTTCATGAACTACTATAATTTTACCACTACCTATACAAAGTAACTCTAGAGTCTAGAGATGCATTTAGAATTCCAGTGAAATATGACTATTCTATAGTGAAAGTAAACAACTTTTACTTAATGAAATTGTAACTTTGAAACTATTTTATTATACACTCCTTCCAATAGTTATGCATTAACCTTTTTTTTTTTTCAAAAAGTATTTTGAAAAACAATGGTGCAATGATAGAGTAAAAACCATAATATAATCCACTTTCTTAGATACTCAAATTCAAGAATCAATTTAGACCTCCAAACTTTAAGTAGATATACCACTAGAATCTTTGGGTTGATTAGTCATCTCTTTATTATATTAGATATTAACTATGATTAAATTTTAAATTCATTGTTGTAATTGTCTATTTATTCCCAAATATGCTAGGTTGAAATTGTACTATCAGAATTTCTTGATATAAGATCCTTTTCACATTTTCAAATTAATTCCTTGTGGAGTTAAAATTATTAACTCGTTACCTTTTATAGTCGGACATTCTTTTTGTAATTGAGTTGGTTTGCTTAGATCCACACAATTTTATTTTTTAATTCGGACAAGAAATATGTTTTTTTCCTTTGTCTATTATGGACTAAATTTGAATTTAAATGCCAAGAAGCTCCACTTCCTCATGTCCATGCTTTTCGTTGTGTTTATATAATTGTTGTTAGTTAATATATTTCCAATCGTCAATTCTTGAATATTGGATTGTTATAATTTCTTATTTTAAATTTGTTACTATTTTCAATTATTGACTTTTGATTGCTATAGTATCTTATTTTAAGGTTGTTCTCATTCTCAATTCACGAATCTTGATTACTGTAATCTCAATCTTCTATTAAATAGCTCATACCTACTCATTTTTTCTCTTCCATTTACTTTCATTGTCGCCAAAACATTTCAACACTTGATTCACACCGTGGTTGGTGTTAATCTTTTCTTTTAGGAGTTTTTGTGAAAAAAAATCTTTCTTGATATAAATCTTCCTGCATTAATTTTTTTCTATGTTATATTTTTTTGCTTTAAATTTTGATTTTGTTGAAACCTGACCAGAACCTGTCATAGATTATGTCTTTAAATTTCTATACAGTTAGATCTCTAGATTTATTTGTACTATGGAAAGGAAGGGATTGGTGTGAAGATGATAGAACTAGGATTACTTGTTCTAAAGAGGTCTAAAAATTTCAGCCATTACTTTTTAATTTTATTCATGAACAAAATTGCTTTAGATCTATTGATCAAGAGATTTTTCCTTCTTGTGTTTTAAGTATTTTAAATTGTAATTGTTATAATCTATACCTTAAAAGTTTTCGTCTTTATTGAATTCAATTATTTTTACACATACTTTTTTGTTGTATTAATATTTTTTTGATTTAGCATCTTTGAACTTTATGTACGTGAGGATGTGAAGTCCCATACTTGATTATTTCTGCTCCCCGTCCTTGCTCCTTGTAAGATTCATTTATGTCCCCATTTTGTGCTCCCTTTAAGATGTATTTATGTAATCGTGTATTAATACATCATAATTTTCTATATTATTTACTATTTAGCTGAATTATAAGTTTTTGATTTTGTAGACAATTGAAGATTCTTTATACCGTGTCTATTTTTTTAAAAAATATTTGCAATACTTGAGCAAATATATTTTCCTTTTCTTGTCATGTGTGTCTTTGGAGGAGTATTTTGATAGGAAAGAAATTGCAAGAATCGATTGTAGGCCATATATACTATACTAGTCTCTGGCCTTTGCACGTGTATTCCAAATTCATTGTCACATAATTTTGTAAAAAGAAAATTATACTATACAATGAATTAATCACAGTGCAAGTATGCATTTATAATTTACTAAATATCCAACGAAAATTCGATATTAGTACTCTTTTTTCATAAATATCACAATTATAGTAAAATATATATAACAGAAAGAAGAAGAAATAAACTAATTAGATAGCAAACCATAAACATCCCAAGCTAGACCAAAGATATATAAGAATGTAATGAGCATGTAGCAATCGATTATAGTGAAAAATGTTAATTTAGAGCAACTACATGACATATATTAGAATGTGATGAGCATGCAGCAATCGATGCTCATAGCATCAATTTCACATATTTGTGTCGTAATTTGATGGAAAGTCTTATTCAACATATAGAAAAGTTCTATGAACAATTTAACAATATTTATCGATGAATTTCATAGCTAATTTAATGTTTTTTTTAGTAGGGGGGGGGGGGGGGGGGGGGGGGGGGGGGGGGGGGGGGGGGGGGGGGGGGGGGGGGGGGGGGGGGGGGGGGGGGGGGGGGGGGGGGGGG
>JAJOOJ010036917.1:0-10227 GCA_029582625.1 Solanum boliviense | reverse complement strand
TTTCCATTTTTTTTTTTTTTTTTTTTTTTTTTTTTTTTTTTTGTGAAGAGTATGAACATTTGATCCTTATGAATATATATTTTTTTCAGATTGTCTTCATAGTATATTATTTTTGTTTATTTTTTATAGTTGAAATTTTTTAGATATGAGAAGCTGTGAAATGTGATCTTCTTTTTGACAATGTGAAATTTGGTTGTTTTGTAGTGTGAAAAGAGGAACTGATTATTGGAGTGAAGATGGTGATGGGTCAGCCATTTAGTGGCAACATGAAGGCAAGCTCTTTTTTTTTTTCACTTTATTGTTCTATAGAGCTTTGTTTATGTAGTAGGTTTCAGTATTGCAGTTGTTAATAGACTGTTTGTATTATAAAGTTTTAGAGATATTTGTGCATTTACAAAATGTATGGACTATGGGAAACAGCTTATCTACCTCCCAAAGTAGGGGTAAGATTTGTGTATGCTCTACCCTTGCCAACCCCACTTGTGGGATTACATTGGGTATGTAAGTTATTGTTGTTGTTGTATGGACTAAGATCAAGTGAAGATACTATTTTTATCTGCTAAAATTAGGTTAAAAATACTATCTTTTACTTGTTGAATCTATTCATGTGGTAGTACTTCCATTTTTTCCTTCCTTTTTGGTTGAAGCTGTTTCGGGACTGGCTTGATGAAAACTAAAGGAAACGAAAAAGAAAAGGTTTTTGGGTTCTGTTGAGTTGTACTGTTTTGGTATGCTCCTCGATCGTGATAAACTGCCTATTATCTTTAGTGATTGTTTCTTACATATTACACCAAAAAGTTTGCATTTGACATAAATGTAGTATCTTAAGATTTCAAATTTTCATAAAGTTACTTGAAGCTCTACCTTTGTCTAGTTGGGGCAGCGGTGGGATGGGAGGGTAAGATTATTTCCTCAAGACTATGAAACTAAGAACATACCTCTGAAAGAAACTGTCTAATTTCCGGATAACCAAAAACTTAACCTTATTATTTCAAATGATGAAGTCGATGATGTGAAAGCCAGCTCAGTCTATACCTAACCACACTTTGAGGTAAAGAAATAATTTCTGAGTTTGGTCAGTGACAGTCAAGGAAATTGTACCTAGGATAACTTTGTTTAGGCTGACTATCCCTCAGAGACTTGCATAATTTGATTAATTTGACATTATGGGAAGTGTTGTTATAAGATGCTTGAAATGTTTACATTCCTTTTGCCACCTTGCAATGAAAGGCATATGGCTCATATGCTCTGTAACTTTTGGACCATTTAATATTAAGAAGTTTCATTTCATGTCATGATTTATTTTCCTTTTGGCCCGTTCTACTATTTAAGATATTTGCTTCTGCTTCATGACTGATAAAATTTTATTTTTTTGATGTTGCAGAAAGCTCTTGCTGGCATAAAACGTATCAATTTGGAAGGTCTGAGATGGAGAGTGTTTGATGCCAAAGGCCAGGTTGGAATGCCCTTGACTTTTGTAGTTATCCAATTAAAAAAAAAAGAAAGGAAAACAAATATCTCGGTGAAAAAAGTTAGTTAGACACTGATAAGGAATGGCATGCAAATTTCTATTTCCTTTTCCTTTCCTTTTGACTTATGCGTTCCTCTATTCTGGGAAGTGAATGTGTTATTGCCTTATGGGGGATTTATGATGGAGTTCAAGGATGAGTGTATATAAAATGTCATAAGTTGAATACACATATTTCTGATAATGAAGTTCCACGGTTTGTACTTGCTCCGAAAAAAATAGAAGTTCCAAGGCTTGTCATACTGCTCTACATTACTATACTAGTTGTCGATTGAGAATCTTTCTTATTTCTTTTCTTTACATATGATCAATCTTCCTCCATTCAATATCTAGCAATGAGATGATATTGAACAGCGGTCTTTGCTTGAAAATTACACATGGTGTATTTCTTGAAAATCAATGTAGACCTGTTTTCTAGCTAATAATAGCATACTTCCTGTTATATAGGTCCTAGGAAGGCTAGCATCACAGATATCAACTGTGATTCAAGGAAAAGATAAACCAACGTACGCACCTCACCGTGAAGAAGGTGATATGTGCATTGTGCTCAATGCAAAGGACATTTGCGTCACTGGGAGAAAACTCACGGATAAGTTCTATCGATGGCACACTGGGTAAGTGTAACTGAATATAGCTTACAAGCATAACGTGCAGGACTCTTTGTAATTTTTTTTTCTTGAATGACTTTATAGTTACATAGGCCACCTCAAGGAGAGGAGTCTGAAAGACCAGATGGCTAAGGATCCAACAGAAGTTATTCGCAAAGCTGTCCTGCGAATGCTGCCAAGAAATAAGTTGCGTGATGTAAGTAATTTGCTTTGTGTATCTTTTTATGTCCTCCTTTTTTCCTTGTAGCAACCGTGATGTTAAAATTAAACAATTCATCTGTGAAGTTTACAAATTTTCTTGTTTAGCAGTAAGTTAACTTATGTCAATTGTTTGTCTTGACAGCAATATTTTTTCTTGGTTATATAGGATAGAGACCGGAAATTGAGGATTTTTACCAATGATGAGCACCCTTTTGCTGACAGACCTCTAGAGCCGTATGTGATGCCTCCTAGACAAGTTCGTGAACTGCGCCCTCGTACAAGGCGAGCCATGATTCGAGCTGAAAAGAAAGCTGAACAACAGCAACAAGGTACAAACAATACAAGTAAAAGAAAAAAGAACAAGGATGTGGAAGAAGAAGCAGTGAGCACATGAAACACAGAAATTTCGAGTTCAGGCTCTATTTTCCAGCCATAACGTGCTCTTGGCGTGGCTACCAAGATGATTGAAAATTTCCTAGTACCATAGTATGAGCTTGGAATTTGTTTACATGTATTTGTCTTTCACTTCTCTCTGATGTTATATTTGACTGGAGATGAACCAGGATAGATGATACACTTGAGCATTATTATTGCCATATGATGCACCAATAATCTCTTCTTTCTAAGCTCTAGTTAGTATGTTATTTCATATATAACTACTATAGTTGGTAGAGAATGTTTAAACTAATTATATGTATTCAAAATTGACAATTCTAGTTTCTTTAGTCAAGCAAAGCCTTTCTTATTAACTTGCACAACATTAGCAGTTGTTACATGTTTGCATATTTTTCATCTGGTGTCTGGTACCTAATATGGGCTTGGCTAATTCGGACTTACCAGAAAGTCCTACTTTGGGAGTAAGCGTCCCATTGAAGACTATAGGTTGTTAATATTGTTTTATTTATATGAATAATTGGTCGGGTTGGATGATTGATGGGTAATACAAAACTAATTATTTAGATGTTAGAAGTTTTATTATTTTATCTTGAGTGACATGTTCAATTGTGATTGATTAATGAAGAGAATTGCTTATACTTTTTTGTTGAATATTTTTCTATGTGTTAGGTGCTAGCATGATATAATTGAGATATTTATTGAAAAATTAAAGTCATAATTTTTTATTATACGAGTATATGTAAGTTGAAAACGTATTACAAAATATCGAAACTTAACTTTAAAAGATTGAATTATATCAAATTAATTTGATATGATAAACGTAATTACCGAATCGAAATTTTTGTACCACGCCACCTCTACTAATAACACAAAATTAGAAAATAATAATAATCACATAATGTTAAATTAAATCGAAAGGAATTATCTTAGTGATGAAAATAAAACCAAAAATAATAAAACTGAAACCTCCTTTTTTTGGCGGGTATATATTAACAGTCGAAACCCTTAAACCCTTAGTTAAACCCTTCCATTGAGAATTTCCCTAACAAGAATGTACGGACAGCCACCGCGCAACGGCGGCGGAGGCGGCGGCTGGCGCATCCCTCCTCCACAGTCACAGCCGCAGCAACAGACACCATATCTAGGGTTTCAAAATCCTAACTTTGTTCCTTACCCCTTCTTTCCCAATCCCAATTTTCCGATTCAAAACCCTAATTTCGTGAATTTTCCCTTCCAACAATTTCAGCAGCCTCCTCATCAACAGAGTTTTCAATTTCAGCAACCTCCTCCTCAACAAAGTTTTCCAAGGGGTAATAACCAGGTTGATGGAGCTGCAGTTAACGTTGTTGAACGTGAAAATGTGCAACAAAATCCTATTTTTCAAGTTCAGCAGCAACCTTCCAACAAGGAGGGTATTGAGAGAATTGATAAAGCTGTAATTAAGGCTCGTAAAGACCTTATAGAGGCAGGTAAAAATGTGTCAGCTTGGGAAGTTTCACAAGCTGCTTTGGTTATACTTAATGCTGATACTTGGGATTCTTTGGGTTTCAAAGTGCAAGAAGTTCCCTCTCTGCAAAGTCTCATTGTTACCGAAGGGAAGGTACGTTCTTTTGTATATTTATGTATAGATTTTGTAAATTGAGCTTTTCATTACTTAAGAAACTTGAATTGTTTTTGCACTATTGTTAGTAGTTTTTATGGAGATGGTTAGAATGCAGTCCTTTTGCTCAACTTGGTCATTCGCGTGTGTGGCACTTAAACTTGGAACTTATTTTAATTTGTTATCTTCATTATTTTTGGTTTTGGAGGCGAGCCACTATTCATTGCGAGTTGTGTTCATTGGTTCCATCTCAACTTTTAGATGCACTTGTTTAGCCTTTTGTATTTTTTGATGTGCCATTTCACCCATCGAGCAGCTTTCTATTTCCAACCCCCTTATTTTAAATGGGGGTACATTATTTTCAAGCTGAAGGGAGGAGGTTAGTAAATCCTTCCTCACAAAGCAATGTGAAATTGGAGCTAAGCTTTGATGGTGATCAACCTTAAGTATCATTTTTTGTACTTTGTTGGATAGTTTTTTGTGAATATTTATAGGTGTAAGGTTTTTTTTCCAAGCAAAGATATTTTGTGGAATGCTAATTGTTTATATCCCCATCTCTGTTTCTTAGATTAATGCTTTCATTCACTGCTTTGTGGGTGTTCAAAGTATTACCACATTGTGTGATTTGGAAGTAGCAATATGCAAGAATGAGAGGGTTGAGCTGTTTGAAGATCTGGAATTGGGTCCGCTGGTGAAACATCCTCTTATTATCCATTATTTTTCTATCAGTCTTGATGTTTCAGAAATTTTCAGAATAACGAGCAAGGAGATAATGTTCTTCCTTTCTGAGTTCATGGATGCTGATAAAAGTAGAAAAGTAAAATTAGATGAATTTTTGAACTTCATCACCGAGAAGAAATCTGCTGGAACCAGAGAGAATCTTTGTGTGCGGATTCAGAACTTGAGGTATGTGGCATATTTTAATCATCTAAGATTTTTTTATGCTCAATTAAATATTGTAGAATTGCTTCAAGATGGAAACTTATTATTGTTATAATTTTTAGGTAACCTAATGTGAAGGTTAATTTATGCCATACATGGTGTCTAGCTATGTAAAAAACTCACTGAACAAAAATTTAGAGCTACAATTGTTGTATTTTGTGTGCAACTGGCATGGTGGGTAAATGTCACTACTTAAACTAGGGTCCATGACCATCAGTGTAGCCACACTATCTCTTATGTGGGTTCTGTGGAGGGAGAGGTAACTGATAGCCTTTGAAGGAGTTGAGGATGATACTCTCTATGCAAGGAGTAGCCTCTTGTATCTATTTCTTTTTGGTGCATCCATGAGGTCCTTGCTTGTATAGATGAATGTGCGACTTGTTATAGAAAACTATATTTTGGTGTAGGTTTCTCTACATTTCTGGTATACGTGATTTCCCCAACATTAATAAAAATGTTTACCTTATTAAAAAAGGGGTCCATGACCATTACTTGGTAGGTTGATGTTACCGAGCATACCATCTTGTCTCAGCTAATGTAACTCATAGTTATCAACATACTTCATAACCAGTTCTTGTACATGGTTAACAAGACGCAAGTGTAGTACAAATATGTATCTACATAGCATTCATAATTCTTAATACATTCTCAGTCATGACTAGCCATGGAGTACATAGAGCAAGCTCTACAACAACATTGAAACTCTTAAAAAATGAGTAGAACTTGAAACTATTGGCCCTGATGAGAAAGATTTGGGGCTTACCCTAGAATGTACCTCTGATGTTAAAATCAATTGGTAGGAGCTGTGACATTGGAAAGAAAGATGGAAATGGTTGATTGACACAACAAGTGTTAATTATATCCATAATCTTAAGGGTCAATTCAGTTGATAGACATGTATAAGTGCTGAAAATAATTTAATAAATAAGCATTTACATGCTTGAGTAGAAGTGTTGAAACTGATAATAAGCACATTTTCTGTCAAAACCACTTAAATGACCTTAAAATTGAAAATAATTTAATAAATAAGCATTTACATGAGAAGTCATGCTTCTTCTACAGCTACTGCTTGCTGATTTTGGGACATTTAATAGATGAACTGACTGTCACATTTTTGTTCTCTTTTCAGTTGAATCTGAATAGATCATATTTCCTCATGGGCTCTTCCCTTTGCATTTCAGGATGTATGTTACTTTAATCCATGAAGCAAAGCAGTTCGAAATGAGCACTGTTAACAAATATATCAATGTGGTGAAAAAAAAATCCAGTAAAAATACCAAGAATCGCCCTCTCCTATCTTCAGAGAAGAAGCAGTTAGATGAGCATTTCAATGCCATGTGTGAGCGTATCAAATCATTTTCTTCAGCTAAGAAGGAGTTTTGTGGTACACACATAAGGTTTCAATCAAGTTCAGAAAGTGAGAGCAGTGATGATGATCAGGATGGAAGTGCTGCATGCAGCCCAGCTGGAAACATTATTTCGGACATACCCACCACCTGTCCGTACCCATCAGCATCTGAAGAAATGATGCGGCTGGGTTTGAAAGCCGAAGATGACTTTGGCCTACTGACCGCTAGTGGCAGTGATAGATACAGTAAGGATATTCGGCAATCCAAGAGTAAAAGAAAACATGATGATGTTCATAGTTCCATGGCTTTACCCAAAAAAGCACTCAAACGAGATGTGATTACTCACAGTAATAAAAAGGGATCAAAACTTTGTCAGACGTGGAAAGATGAATCCGATGGTTCAAATGATTTTTCAAATGGTGACGATTCAATCAAAAGTTTCGTTAACACTTGGAAGGAAGCATGTCGGACAAACAACGTAGATGAGGTATCATTTATGCAATTGCTTCTTACGGAGCAGAGAATTCTTGTCATACATCTCTTTGAAATGATATTGTCTCCAAATAACTTGTGTACTTTTATTAACAACAAAAATAAACTGGTCTACTTTTTATACTCAATTGCTGTTAAAATTTGTCCACTTTCGTGACAAGAAAAATTATTCAAAAATCAAAACTTACACAAATATGTACTACTAAAGTGGTGTTAGGGTGTTCACTTTTATACCTAAAAGAAAGTTAAGTCACTTTTTCTATGCATTTGGACCTACTTCCATTTAAGCACTAACAACTTCAACTCTATCTACTGATCCGGCACTTTCTTAGTGCTGTAGGGCTATTTACTGAGCAAAAATAGATCCTGTTGTAAACTTGTGGGGATCGTTGACAACGATTGCTCATTCTACATCAATTATAGTTACTTCTTTACACCAAAAAGTAAACAGAAGTGTATAGCTGTACTTGATTTTCTATATGAAGTTGGCTTTGTCACTAAGTGCAAGAAGGGATTGTGTTCCGGTATTTTTCCTGCCCTTTGGTCATTCCTTTCTTTTGTCAGCACCTGAGAAAATGAGAGACATCTATTGACATTGCCCAATGAAGTCCCCACCATGTTAATAAACAGCTGCATTAGCATACAATGTGGATTAACATCTCACCATCTCTTATCAACTACCTTTTTCTTTTGAACAGGCAACAGCTTTGTATTATAAACCAGTACTTACGTAGTACTGAAAATCCTCATTATAAAAGAAACTTAGAAAGTAAGAAAACTAAGAAGCTAGAAAATACATTCCTAACATAAGTGAAGGACTTCTAGGATTGATTCTGCATCTACAAGAAAACTCTTTGTACATCAAAAACAAAATTGGAAAATATAGTCTGACTAGATCTTTTGTAGAGTGCTATATCTATCCTCAAAACATCAGAAGTTTCTTTCTTTCTAGATAATCCACCATATGCAAGCTGGAATGATCCTCCCATAGGTTCTATTCCTTGTCCCAATCCCAGCTTCCTCCCAACTAGAAAGAGTGTCAACAATCTTGCTAGGCATTGTCCACGATATGCCTCCGAAATTGATAAAAATCTTCCATAGCTAATAAGTAATTTTGCAGTGTAAAAACAGAATTCCTATGTCTCAGCTGCATCCCTACACTAGCAACAGTTTGAAACTAGAGTACTACATCTCTTTCTCAGGTTTTCATTTGTCAGTACAACCTCCTTAATTTTCAGATTTGTTTCCTTGGCCAGTTAGAGATCTGTTGAGCAGTCATGTTCATGATCTTATAGCCTGAGCTCACTTTGTATCGAGCCTTATTGTGCCCAGTCCACCACAAGCAGTCCCCCCATCTTTCGGTCCTTGGAATGTTTCCAGATGCTTACAAAGTTCAACTAGCCTAGGTATTTCCCAATCGTTCAACAGTCTTCTAAAAATCAACTTCCAACCTTAAGGAGACACCAAAATATATGATTTCTTCCAATCTGTCTTGGTGGACTTAATTACTTGGTACATGTTGTTGTTGGGAGATAGCAGGTTTTATGTGGAATTATTCGAGGTGTGCGCTAGCTGGTTTGGATTCCACAGTTGTCAAGAGACGATCCTTTGAAAGGATTACACTCTCTCACAACTCCAACAAAAATCATGGCTGTAAAATGCTATTGATTTTACATTTTTCTTAAATCAGTCAATTTTGCATTTGAATTTTTCTAAAGGAGTACCAAATGTGACCAGACAAATACTAAGGACTTGCTTGGAGTAGGCTTAAGTTAAACTATTGATTCTTCATGTAATTAATCAATCAGGTTGGGCTGGGGATCACATCTGATGCTTTGCATTAATGAACAGATGGCTGTTGTATTGGGCGAAAAATGGATGTTGCATTCATAGTTTTATACGATTTGGAGTGATAATAAATATATATTTGACTTAGTTATTTTCACATTAACTTTATTTCTTTGCCTGCTTCTCTTACTATATTCTCAAATGATCAGCTAGTGCCTTTTTCCTATTTTTGGTATTTGGCCAAGCTTCAGGTGTTGACAGTCCACCATTGTAAATGCATTCTGATCTTCAGTCAAATTTCTTTCTATTTCAGGTGTTTCAGAGGATGCTTCAGTTCTACAAGGCAAGGAAGAAAAATAAAGTGACAAACTTGTTTTCATCATATCCATTTTGTGGGTTGCTTCAAGTTGCTGTAAGTTCACTGATCATTTTGAGAAGTATTAATTAGCCAAAGGAGACCTTGGGGAATTCTGCTTCACGCTCATGGTTGACATGTATTTCTTCTGTTTTAAGCATACTTATTTTATATCAAGGATCTTTTTAATACTCCTTTTTCGAGTAAAGGATCTCTTTAATGCTCTTTTATGATATGCATTCGTTTAGTCACCTTTTTTTTACCTGTTTGTATTTTTTGGTGCATCTGGTTAGAGAGAAATAAGAAAATTTTTGATGGGGAATTAACTTTTTAGGTCTTTTGAAGGCAAGATGTATTGCCAATTTGTTTAGTTGGTCCAATTTGTATCATGTTATTAATGTAGAACATCTGTTGGACTTTATTAGCTAACCAGTTCCGGCTTAGATATTTCTTGTACAGTCAGCCAGTCATTTTTTTTTGGAACTGAGAGTCGGCCAGTCATTTTTTGTAAGCTCAAATGCCATATCTTGTAACTCTAGTGCCTTGTGGATGCAAACCTGGAAGTGAGAACAAATTTTTTTAGCTATGGCACAAGAAGTAGGGGGGGATGCAACATCGTGCAGTCTCATGAAGATTAACATAGTTTCATGGAATGTGAAGGGACTAAATGATGCCAAGAAAAGGCTGGTGATCAAAAGTCTCATACACAATTGGAAGGCAGATGTATTTTGTTTTCAGGAAACTAAATTGCAAGGGGATATAAACAACTTAGTGAGAGATTTATGGGCCAACAGATGGGTAAAACATGCTCAATTAGAGGCAAGCGGAACTAGAGGGGGAGTCATTCTAATGTGGGACAGCAGAGTTTGGGAGGGGGAAGTATGTGAAACAGGTGCATATTGTATTACGTGCAAATTCACTGGCAAATCTCTGGACTTCAGCTGGCACATGTCTGGAGTTTATGCCCC
>JAJOOJ010036916.1:0-16071 GCA_029582625.1 Solanum boliviense | reverse complement strand
ATATCGAGGGGTTTGTACCTTGGTCCCTAGCTCGGGGGGTGGTAGGCCCGGGTAACCACATTGAGGGGTTTGTACCTCTTTCGCCTCTCCAAGGGGGTGGTAGGTCTTGGAAATACTATATTGATGGTCACTCGCCACACATGTACTATGCCCCACTAAATATGATTTTTATGTAAGCATCATTATACATATCATCTCATTAATATGCTATCTATCGGGTATGATTATGCATTTTGCCTATGATGTCCATCTATTGTTGCATTGCATTACATCCCATATACTTAGTGCATTCAAACGTACTAATGCATACTCTATGCCTACATGATGTCACCATGTAGGAACCGGAGCATCGCTTGACCATCCTCCTCCGCGTGGTTAATACGATTTTCTATCGAGGTTATTGGTGAGTCCTCCATTCCGGGGACGTTGCTTATGATCTCTTGCTATGTATAAGACTTTTCCTTTTTAGTTATGTGTTGACTATAAGGGTGAGCCCGGTAGTTCTAATGCAAAAAATGAGCTTGTCCCAATGAGTCCAGTGACTGGATGGAGAGTATGGACTATTGCAAGCTAAATGCCTGCATAGAAAAAGATCACTTCCCGATGCCATTCATGCACTATAGATACAGGATTGTCTTGCTGGTAAAGGTTGGTATTGCTTTGAAGATGGTTATTCGGGCTACAATCAAATCTCCATAGCTCCGGAAGATCAAGAGAAAACCACCTTCACTTGTCCATATGGGACTTTCGCCTTCAAAAGGATACCATTTGGGTTGTGTAATGGTCCAACGAATTTTCAGATGTGTATGATGTTGATATTTTTAGTTAAGGTAGAGGACACGATTGAGGTATTTATGGATGATTTCTCTGTGGTAGGTGACTCGTTTGAAAGTTGTCTGATGCATCTGGCCGAGGTAATGAAATGATGTGAAGAGTGCAATTTTGTGCTCAATTGGGAAAAGTGCCACTTCATGGTGAAAGAAGGTATATGACTAGGTCATCAGATTTCTGAGAAAGGTATTGCGGTTGATAGAGCCAAAGTTGAGGTAATAGAAAAGCTTACACCACCTATCTATGTTAAAGGTGTTAGAAGTTTTCTTCGGCATGCAGGTTTTTAGCGGAGGTTTATCAAAGATTTCTTTAAAATTGCACACCCATTGTGCAAACTACTCGAAAAAGAGTGTAAGTTTGACTTTTATGATGCTTGTCTGAGAGCATTTGGAGAGTTGAAAGCGAGGTTGGTATCAACACCTATCATTATTTCACTCGATTGGGGGCAACCGTTTGAAGTGATGTATGATGCGAATGGGGTGGCGCTTGGTGTGATATTGGGACAGTGGCGAGAGAAGATTCTTCATCCGATTTACTATGCCAGCAAAGCTCTGAATGTGGCTCAAAAGAACTATACTGTGACTGAACAGGAACTCCTTGTTGTGGTTTTCGCATTTGAGAAATTTTGATCCTACATGCTTGGTACTAAGGTCAAAGTGCATACTAACAATTCTGAATTGAGGTATGTGATGGCTAAAAAGGATGAAAAATAAAGGCTGATTAGATGGGTATTGTTGATGCAAGAGTTCAATTTTGAGGTGAAGTAGAGAAAGGAGACATAAAATCACGTTGCCGACCATTTGTCCAGATTAGAGGAGGAAGCTATGCTCAAGTTAGGAGATGGGGCTGATATTAATGATGCATTCCGAGACAAATAGGTATTGGCTGCTTCTTATGATCTTATCCCTAGGTTCGCAAAATTTGCTAACTACATGGCAAGCGATTTGGTTCCATCGGATTTGTCATTTCACCAAAGGAAAAAGTTTATGTTTGATGTGAAGAAGTTCTTTTGGGATGAGCCTTACTTGTTTCGTATTTGTTCTGATGGGATTATGCGTCGTTGTGTGCCCGAGGTTGAGATGATGAGTATACTAGAGGCGTGTCATTCATCGCCTGTTGGTGGGTACCATAGTGGTATTAAGACTGCTCATCAAATCTTGTAGTATGGGTATTATTGGCCTACCATCCACCAAGATGCTCATGATTTCACCAAGTCTTGTGACCGTTGCCAAAAAGGAGGAATTTCAAAGAAGCAAGAGTTACCTATGAATCCGATATTGGTGATTGAGTTATTTGATGTCTGGGCCTTAACTTCATGGGTCCTTTTGTATGTTCACATGGGATGAAGTATATTCTTGTTGCGTTTGACTATGTATCAAAATGGGTGGAAGCAAATACGCTTTCAAAACAATGAGTGAAAGAGTGTCATCACATTCCTGAAAAAGAGTATCTTCTCTAGATTTGGTACACCTAGGGCGATTATCAGCGACGGAGGTTCTCACTTTTGCAATAATATGTTAAAGGCGTTGCTAAAGAAATATGCAGTTCGTCAAAATGTAGCTACTCCTTACTATCCGTAGTATAGTGGGAAAGCTGAGGTGTCATATAAAGAGATAAAGAAAATCCTTACAGAGACTGTGAACGCCAACCGAAAGGATTGGTCAAGAAAGCTTGATGATGCTCTATGGGCCTATCACACCGCATTCAAGACTCCCATAGGTATGTCCCCCTACCAACTTGTATATGGGAAGTCATGTCATTTGCTAGTAGAGCTAGAGCATAAGGCAATATGGGAGCTAAAGAACTTGAATTTGGATTGGGGCACCACATCGAGTCAAAGATTGAATGACATGAATGAGCTTGATGAGTTTCGCCTAAAATCATATGAAAGTTCAACCTTGTACAAGGAGAAGATGAAGAAGTATCATGATCAAAAGATTGAAAAGTGTGAATTTGTTGTGGGTGATCTGGTGCTTTTATTCAACTCAAGGTTGTGCTTCTTTCCTGGCAAGCTCAAGTCCAAGTGGACTGGGACATTAAGACTCACGCAAATATTTCCACATGGAGCAGTCGAGCTTGAGAACTAGGAAGGAACGAGGTTGAAAGTGAATGGGCAGAGGATCAAGGTCTACATAGGGAAATCGGAGAGTGTGCAAGAAGTGATTGAGGCGTATTATCTTGATGAAGTTTGAGTAATCAAGGTGTCTGCGTCGTGCCACGACGTTAAATCAAGTGCTGCTTGGGACGCAACCCAAGATGTACAGTCTTGCCAACTATAGGTTTTTCTTTTCGATATAGGAGTTTTCCTCTTTCTTTTTGATTTTTTGTAGCTCTTTAGATAGGTGTTTATTTTTATGTTTTAGTGTTGGATAGATATAGAATAGGGTCCATGTCTAAAAAATGTCTAGAAAATGTAAAAAGAAAGTCTTAATGGTTGATATGTCTGCAGGGACGAAAAGGCAAAATCTGTAGAATATAGTTATGCAGTGGTCTACGGGTCCTATCGACGGTCCGTTGGTCAATCCACACACCGTGGATGGTGTCTGTAGATCCCAGGTCCATTTTGTAATGTTTCTAAGTGTTAGAGTGACCTACGGACCCAACCCATGGTTCGTAGGTCGACCCACCTCAAAACATCCCAAAAGCTGTAAAAATCAGTGGCCTCCCACGAAGGGCATCAACGAGCCGTGGATGGGCCCACACCCCGTGGGAAGGGGTCTTAAGTCAAGGCTGATGTTCCTCTTAAAAGTGAGCTGCAGACCAACCACCTAAGGACCTGCAGGACTAGGCGTAGACCCACCTACGATCCGTAGGTCATGGGCATGGGTGGGACTACAATTTCTGCCAAGGGTTCCGCCAAATGAGGGGCAAGTTGGTAAATTCCTAGGTTAGTTACAGTGAAGTAAGGTCTGTTTATATTGTTTATTTATACCTATTTAAGACCTTTTAAGTCACTAACCACCCCTTTACACTTCATAATTCCCAAACCCAAAATAGTAACCAACTCCTCTCCAAATAATACTCTCTCTAAAACCTCCATTGAAGAAGAAGAAGAAGAAGAAGTCAAGGTCTAGGGATCAAGGACTCATCTTTTCCACTCAATTTAGTGAGGAATCTTCAATTAAGGTACGGTAGTTTTGATTCATGGTTAACTTTTCATCCATGAAGTCCTCAAACCTTCAATTTCAAAGTTGGAAATTCTCCAAAACTAAGGGTTTTCATTATAGGTCATGGATTCTTTCTCAAAATGTTATCAATGGTTTAATTATCATATATTAAGATTGAATTCCTGTTTAATGGTATTTTAAGATAAAATACCCCATGAATCCATGATTTCCCCATAACCCTAATTTATGACTTTGATGTGGGTGAATTGTAATAAGATGTATACTATGCAATTGTTCTTGTAATGGTTTAGTTACTTGAATTGTGTCATTATTCATGCCTAAATTGTAGTAATTCTAGGTGTGTTGGTGAATTTGATACATGTCCTTGAAGGGAAAATTATGAAGATTGATGTATAATCATGACGCTTATATATATGCTTTGTGATTTCAATGAAAGTAATGTGATTATGACTATAATGCAATCATGATATTATTGAAAGGTTATTGTCGATTATATATTTGTGAATGATGATGATATGTTGTGAAAGGTTTCTTTACTGTAATGTTATACATCTTTCTCTCATTTGTCTTTTCATGTAATTCAAATTTGTAAAAAAATTATATTCACCAAAGCATCCCTTTCAATTTTCTTCCACTATGAAGAAGCAAAATCCTCAAGGTGACTTAAATCATAATTTATTTTTGTAACATCACTCACATTGTTGAGATAATATTTCCTTTCAATCTTCACTATCCAATCAAGGTACTTATTTGGGTCACTACTTGCTTTTAAAAATGGAAGTTTAACCTTGATGTTGGTTAATCCTCGATCATCATCATCATTTCTTTGATTGTATTCTCTACAATGAACCGGATGCCAACCTCCATTTCTCCTCTTCTTCATGTCCCAACTAACCTCTCTTCTTGAGCTTGATCGTGTATTCCATATCCATATCACCATCAAAAGAATAACGCCCTTAAGGTTATGTTAGGTTCTCATTTCAGGTCTATTGGCTTGTGGTGGGAGATTTTCTTGTTAATCTCCCCCTTTTGGAAGTGTTGCTTGATTACGAGACTTCATTGATAATGAATTAGGAGATAGGTTATCTTGCACAATTAAGTGTGATGGATTTTCATCAAGAGGGGTCTTACTTGATCCCTCATCATGTTGACCAATAGGATTGAAAATCTCAAGTGGTTGCTTTGCTATTTCTTGAGTTCTCACTCTCCTATCAACATCTTTTAACTTTCCCTTCATTTCTTTCATTTCTTCCTGTAGTCGTTGAAGAAACATTTCCATTTTGCTAGATGGTTATCCCTCCAATTGATCCATTGTACCTAAAAAAAACTAAAGATTAAGTATAAGAGTTCCTCACCACTCACTCACTTAATGTATTCCTTTTTTTCACTCATACCATCAAATATTTCACAAGTGGTACTACTTCGGGATGGAGTGGAGTTTATGTAAATCAAGAAAAGACATTAAACGAAAGGACAAGAAAACAAATAAACATTCAACGAAATAAAAAATAATCATTTGACATGAACTAGAACTAGCTTAACATTAAGTATGGACTAATAGTCAAAGTAAACTAGCTAAAGTTAGAACAGAAGTAGAGAAATGATTTTTGAGAAATGTAGAAAATTTAGTAATTGTGGAAGATTTTGGGTATTTTTAAAATATTAAGATTCGTCATCTTCTCGAAGAAGAGAGACAATTTTTTTAATTTACTTCAATACTACACCAAATGAACTCAAATTTGAGAAATTACTTCTCCACAGCTATATCAACAAGTCTTGGTTACCAAATATTTCAAACAAACGACAAATAAACAAAACTCGTTTTCAAGTTTCTTCTTCTAAGCTTCAAATCCTAAATTAAAGCAAAATAAAAATATGCATATCTCGTGACCTTAAACATATCACGTGAAAAAATAAAATTCAAAATTCCTTCCAAAATCTTTTTGAAATAGATTAAAGAACAAAATAAGGTAAATAAATTAAATAGCATCTTATCCATACTCATAAATTGAACTTTAAAATATCAAACCATATCGAATTAATTCATTATAAACCATAACACAAGTTAAGGGAATGTGAATGTGGATTCTCTTCTGTCACCCTGAGGGGCAAGGAGTACCTGAAATAGGTCTACCTGAAAATTAAGTATAGAAGCCAACAAAAAATTTGAAGCATAGATGGAACTTTATAAAATCTACATGAATACACACATCCCAAAGTCACTGGAATCAACATCATCTCAAAGTCACTAAAACTACTCAACATGTCTGATTTTACTAATTTCAAACACTACAAATAATTCATTCCCTTATCACACTAAGCTCAGCACGAATATGCATAATTCCATACATGAAATAAAAACTATCTACATTCAGAAAAGGTGTCCAACTTACACCACAAAGGTTCCGGCACCCCACAACAATGCCACTAGTCAAGATGTGGCTTCCGTTATGCTTGCTCACAAATTTGTTGTTTGGACTCATACGCACTGAAAACTTGTAATCAAGTGCAAATGGCTCAGACTCCTCCCCTTGCATGCCCAGGAAAAACCCCAAGCAATGGTTAACACCTTGTTGGTTTATGTTGCAATGTGCTGAAAGGAAAAGATCTTGTCCAAATAAATGGAAACCCTGTGAGTAAACCTTTTCTGCAGGAAAGAGGATAGCACACTCATCACTTTTCAAATCCAGGTACACAATTGACAATTGATGAGGTGCTTCAAACTCGAGAGCTTTAAGTTTGTATGCCCGCTCCACATAACAATGACATAAAGCATTCCCCAACTTGGCACCAATTACACGCTGCTGATAAGGTTCTTCGGCCTTGTAAAAAAGAGCCTCGAAGACAAACTATGAAGCAAGCTCACGACTGAAGTCATTGCACGTCATGATTTTCTTCAATTGTGTGCATGTCATGGCTGGAAATCGAATGAGGAAACAAAGATGTGAGGTCCATATTTCTAGTAGATCCTCAAACTTTGGGCAATGCATATGAACCCACTTCAATGCAAAGTCATAGACAGCATCCTTGATGCAATTTGAAGAAGATCACTAGACAGAACAACCTTAATTCCCGAAAGAGGCAAACTCAATGCCTCTTTTTCGAACTTGAAGGATTCGACGTAAAAGAATGAAAAGAACACTGGTATGGAAAAGCAAATCATCCATACTCTATAAGCAATATTGATGATTAATGTATAAGTGTGTGGAGAGTTTAAGGCTACTCACTTGTTTATCTCCCTGAAACAGAAGATAATAAACAATTTGGCCGCATCTTCGAATGGCTGAACCGCATCAACATTTAATACTTCGGAAGGAAGATCCAAATAGCGCAATGTAGTTTTAGTTGTCATGTGTTGTTTCTGCAGTTCATTGTTGCAATATCTCATGCAAGACGCCACCTCAAACTTATCAACTGCCATCAGTACATCGAGAAGACCAGTTGGTGTTTTAGTTGATAAACTTCAACAGGTCCATCATAGCGGCTTCTTCTGCCCAATAAAATTGACAAAGGCAAACACACATTAAGATTTGGTTTTATTACTTGATTCAATCAAGAAAGAAAGGCAGTGGGATGAACTTTCTTACAAGAAAGTAAAAATTAATACTTACCCGACTCATAAATTTGTACAATTAAATATCGTTGCTCTTCCGTGCCATTCGAGAACAACTAATAAGAAAACAAATATTTGAAATTAAAATAAAATAATAGGGAATTCCATTTTAAAGAAAAATTTATTGTATTAAGAAGTACTCACCTTATCAAAGAAACCATTTTGGCAGCAAGAATATGAGAACTGATATTTACCGTTTTCATATTAAGAGGATGACTTTTAGTCATCAAAATGTCAGAAGGCAATTCCTCAAGCCTTCCAATAGATGCTTCTTCGCATTTTTCATCAGCATCTTATAGGTGAAAGAGATAATAAGCATATCGAATGAAATAATTAGAAAAAGACAAGTAAATACCAGTGCAGAATTCCCAAATAACCATTTTAAGTTATATCTCATAAGTTTCAGCATCAAACATGACCATAGAAAAAGGAATTCAAATGCTCATTCATTCTTACCTTTACTTTAACAAAAAAGAGAATTCTAAACTAAAGATTAAAATTGTAGCAATGGTATTTGTAAAGAAAATGCAACCACATCCTATACAAGCGAAAAAAACCCTAAATCCATAAAATGACTTTTGCATAACAACTACTTCTATAATTCAAGTCTAAGTTAGTTGAATTTAGCTATATGAATCATCTACATTGGTTCCACTTCATTTGGAGTGGTAAGCTTACCTTTTTCATCCATTATCCCAAAAGGAATTTTCAAGTGAGAAACTCGATAACAGATCTATGATTACAAAAAAAATCTATGGACTAAAATATGTTATAAACCCTATCTATTAATAATTGTCAGTATTTAACCCTAATGTAGAAGAAGTTGAAGACAAACAATTTATTTCTTGGTTTCTTCTTCTCATACAACAAAAAATCTTTTTCTTGGTTTCTTTTTCTCATATAACAAAAAATCTATGGTAAAATTAGTGTGTGTTTTTTCATTTATGAAAACAATCCAAGGAAAAAAGATGTTAAACTCTTATGCAGAATCAAAGATATAATCATTTTCTTCTGTTTAAAAGTAAAAATATATGGACTAAAAGATGTTAAATTTGATCTATTAAAAATGTAGATGTTTAACTCTAACATAGAAGTTGAAAAACAGTCCATTTTATTTCTTGGTTTTTTATATTCCTGTAATAGAAAAAATATATGTTAAAACTAGTGTTTTTTTTCATTCATGAAAAAAGATGTTAAACTCTTATTCAAAATTGAAGATCTAATTGATTTTTTTGTTTAAAACCAAAATCTATGGGGAAAAAGATAAATTTTTTATCTGTAATGAAATTAAAATAGAAAATCAAATCATCAAGCATTCAAAACAACTCATGATTTTTTTCTTTTGTCACACCAAAAATGTACCCAAAAATTAAAAAATAAATGTATATACAAGATTTGAGATCTATGATTAGAAACCAAAAATCTATGGACTAAAATATGTTAAATCATATCTATTAAAAATTGTAGGTGTTTAACCCTACCATGAAAGTTGAAAAACAATCCATTTTATTTCTTGGTTTCTTCTACTTCTATAACCAAAACTATGGTAAAATAAGTGTTTTCTTTCATTCACAAAAACGATCCAAGGCAAAAAGATGTAAGAAAAACTAGTGCAGAGTCGAAGATCTAATCGTTTTCTTTGTTTAAAAGCAAAAATCTATGGGCTGAAAGATGTTAAACCCGATCTATTAAAAATATAGGTGTTTAACTCTAACATAAAAGTTGAAGAAAAACCCATTTCATTTCTTGGTTTCTTCTCCTCCTGTAACGAAATATCTATGGTAAAATAAATACTTTTTTTCATTCATGAAAATAATCCAAGAGAAAAAGATGTTAAACTCTTATGCAGAATCGATGATTTAATCAACTTCTTCTTTTAAAAATACAAATCTATGGACAAAAGATGTTAAACCCGATGTATTAAAAATGTAGGTGTTTAACTCTAACATAGAAGTTGAAAAGAAATTCATTTCATTTATTGGTTTCTTTTCCTCCTAAAACAAAAAATCTATGCTAAAATTAGTACTTTTTTTCATTCATGAAAACAATCAGGATAAAAAGATGTTAAACTCTTATGTAGAATCAAAGATTTAATCGATTTCTTCTATTTAAAAGAAAAAATCTATGGGGAAAAAAGATAGATTATAATGAACCTCCAGGTTATTTCTATGTACCCGCCTTCTTTTCATCGGTGAGAACTTTCCTACAGCGACCTCAAGTCACTTATGACTTGCTGGCATTGACACTTCGGTCACCTGGTCATTCGTTTGGATTTTGTGCAGCTTTCCGTGTTTTAGAGGCCTTGAAGCTTGAAAAAAGACTTTTAGTCAGTTCATTAGGAAAGCAGCCTCAAAACGCAATTAAGACAGTTCTATCAGCTCCAGAATGGCCAAGTTAGGCTAGAAGGGTGGTTGACTCGAGTCCCGAGGCTTTAGGTGCGAGTATATACCATTTTTAGCATTTTAGCCTTGAAAACTGGCCAGCAGTTGACTTTGGTCAACATTCTTGGAAAACGTATCCGAATGAAAATTCTGACAGCGTGGTTAGCCCTAGAATGTCGAGTTTGGTCTAGAACGACCTATCATTTGACTCCCGAGGCCTCCGGACTCATGCCGAGCCCCTCGGTGGATTTTGGTTAAAAATGGCCTTTGGGAGTGGGACCCACTTTTTATCGAGATGACCTCTGATGGAAATTTCTACTGCGTCATTGAGTCGGGAATATCGAATTTAGTAGGTTAGCATATCTATTTAATTTTTATCAGGTTCCGAACAAATTCCAACCACCCCGTCGGAGATTTTAATGTAGGCATAAAAAAAATCAGTTTTTCAGCATATATATATATATATATATATAGCTGGTGCAGGCCATTTCAGCCTCATTTCTCAACTTTAAACCTTCATAACTCTGTCATTTCAAGTCTGATTTTAGTGATTCGAAGGTCCATCTTGTGGGGGTTTTCGAAAGGAATGCATTGGTGAGCTTGGAAACTGAGTTGGGGTCTCCGTTTGAGGTAAATTTTGTAAAATACCTGCTGCCACGACCTTTTTTTTCAACTTGAATTTGGGAATTTTTGACATTTGATATCTCAGTCATTTTAGGTCCGATTTCGGTGATTCTTAGGGCTATCTTGAGTGGTTTTTGGAGGAGAACGCATTGGTGTGGTTGAAATTTGTATTTGAATCTTCATTGGAGGTAAGAATTGTGTTTTAGCTGCTGTCATAGCTCATTTTCGAGCTCAATTTTTGGAAAATTTTGGAAGATGATTTCTTGGCCATTTTAGGTCTGAATTTAGTGATTCAAGAGCCTAGATTGTGGGGTTTTTCGTGAGGACCGTCATGGTGTGGGTGGTTTCAGCATTTGGTCCCTCGTTTCTTGTAATTTCTTATAAATAGCAGCTGCCATTGTTGTTCTTTTTTAGCGTAATTTTGGGTTTTTCGTTGCATGTTCGTGTTGGGACTGTTTCGAGCCCCGAATTATGTTCCAATTTGGTACACAAGTTCGGGGAGCTGTTTAGAACCTATTTTTGGGGTTTATTCCGAAATTTCCAACGTGGGTCCCACTTTCCCCATGTTTTACCCCAAAATTGGTCTGCCTCTGTTTCTTGCCAATCTAGTGTCTAAACGACCGTTACGACATGTTGATTATATTTTTAACAGCGTGGAAGTGATCCGAGGCAGTTCGAAAGGGAAAATCTCCAGCGTAGTAGTTTGGAGCGCGCGTGTTCGGCCTACATGTAGGCTACAAGTTCTCTTTTTTTTTAGAATGAGTCTGAATGGGTGAGCGTATGTGGATTTGCATGAATATTGGGGAGGGGAACTAAATTAGCGTGCTATGTTTGATAAAATTCATATTTAGGTTGTCTGCAGGTTCAACGGGTACTTGAATTGTTATATTTGATCATCATTCATCCTTATTTTCCCTGGTTTTGACTTATAAGTTATATTGGAGCATGTTTGCCATAGACTCACAATTGTTCAGAGGCGATAGATTATATTATTTCCACCCTGGTGTGTCTTTAAGCAGCATAGGTCCTGGTAGACTGATATAGCAGACTTAGGTCTGATAGAGATGAGCCTTAGCTAGGAAGTGACTCAGTTGTGGGGATTTAACATCCATAATTCACGTATGATCCTAACTTTTTGCATTTTCGGCTACCCTACGAGCCCGTTCGATGATACATACGGCTTCAGTTCGGTTCTCTTGTCATTGTGCGATGGTTAGAGGATATAGAAGATGGTTACGATAAGTTGCCCATGCCTTTTAGAAGCAAGAACCCTTGGATGGCTTATTTGGAAGCTTTACGCTACCGTAGTAACTTAACAGGAGGTTTCACCCGCAGTTCAAGGTCCGGGCTCTGTTCTTCCTGATGCTTCTTATTTACCCTCCTATAATGGTGTCAACATACAGAGTCCGGCCACCCTTGGGTTATATCACTTTATCTACGGGTAGTCAACATCCGCGGTTCGATGTCCAGGTTTTGTGCTATCCTTTGCAGAGTACAACTCTATCGGCGTATCTACTATAGGAAGAGTCACCTGCGGTTCGAGGTCCAGGCTCTGTGTTTCCTTTTTTCATAGCTCAGGATTACTAACATTTCTATAATGCTTCGAGTCTACAAATCTCCTCTAGTCTTAGTTTACTTTTTCTGTGTATCTATCGGGCTTATGGGGGTCCGTTCAGGTGTTTACTTCAGTTTGCGCACGAGTGTACCTTCTGGGCTTGTGGGGGCCCAGTTGGAGTAGTCATCTTAGGTTTGTTTGCCTTACACTCGTGTGCATACCTTTACTTTTCTTGTTCGTGACCTATATTTGTGTTTTATTCTACCATTTCCTAGTGCTTTTAGCTCTCTTACTTAGTCAGCGTATGATGCCTACTAGGTACCTTTTCACTGGTACTCATGCTACACTCTGCATCTATTTTTGTGATGCAAGACCAAGCACCAATCATCAGTGCCGCCATTCGAGCCAGTAGGAGCCAACATCCGGAGGCGAGGGTGAGCACAGCGTCTTGATCATTGTCGTCTCCTTGTGTACATATATTTTGTGGCTCGTCTATTGTACTTGAGACATGTCCTTTGTAGTTGCGTATATTTTTGTATGTTGGTCCACTTTTGGACTTATACTCTTAGTATGGCTCTATACTTGTGACTTTCAGGTTCTGGGAGGGATTCAGTTATTATGTATGTATTCTTTTGGCTTGCCTTATTCCTTTTTGTTGCTATTGTTTCTTCCACTTGGGTTTCTGCCATTTTACCCATTACTGGTTGTTCTGGATTTCAGGTTGGATTGCCTACTGGTGAGTTATAGTATGCGCCATCATGACTCGAGGAATCGGGTCGTGACAAGTTCTTTCATCGGTAATGAAGTGAAAACAGAAAATCAAGTCATCAAGCATTCAAAAAAAAACAAATTTCATGTTTTTTTTTTCTTTTCTCACACCAAAAAATGAACCCAAATTTTTTTTAAAAAATGTAACTAAACCCTAAATTAAAATTAAGAAAAGCAAACCATTTCTTTTTGTTTTGATTTCTTGTCTCTTACGCTTGCCTTTCTGGTCTGAATCATCAACACTGCAACCTGCTTGTCTGGGCTCCATTGAATTCGATACAATCTCTATCATCAACATCCAATTTCAGTAATTCCCATCATTAAAAGCAAATCTATAGTCTAGTTGAGATTCTGATACATTCGAGATATATAGAAACTTCATTGTCACAATCGAATCAAAGCACAAAAAAAATTTCACAGAGAAAATTAGGAGAAATGCATATGAGAACTGAAGAAAATCATAGATTGAAGCAGTTTAAATCATTGATTTTTTTCATTGTTTAATTTGTACTTATCTTAATCAGTTACAAAGTTTATTGATTTCCATGGTTGTTTGTCCTGTAGCGCAAATAAAACAAAATATGAAAGGCAAATTTAAAATTAATTTTTCTAATTGATACCCGTTTTCTTCTTTTCTTCTTCTTTGAGTAGTTTGAAGACATCGCTCTGAATTGCTCTAGATCTCAAATTTGTATCAAAATTTTCAAAAGCATTAAATTCATGACTCTGTTTTTTTTTTTGCTACTGCTATTGTAGTTCTTCAAAGCTTCATTGCATAGCATTATTTCACTGTGGCGATGGCAACTGGTGGGGTCTGGTCGAGTTAATTTTGACAAAATACAGATGTAGAAAATAATTAAAGTAAATAGGATAAATAATTAAATAACATCTTATCTATACTCATAAATCATATTAATGACTTAAAAGGAAGTTGTGTTGTGATTTGGTATAAAATTAGTGTTTGACAACAAACCAAGGAAAAAAGATGTTAAACTCTAATGCAAAATCGAAGATCTAACCATTTTTTCAGTTTAAAAGCAAAAATCTATGGACAAAAAGATGTTAAACCTGATCTATTAAAAATGTAGGTGTTTAACTCTAACATATAAGTTGAAAAACATTCCATTTTATTTCTTAGTTTCTTCTCCTCCTATAACAAAAAATCTATGGTAAAATTAGTGGGTATTTTTCAATCATGAACAATTCAAGTAAGAAAGATGTTAAACTCTTATGCAGAAGATCTAACCATTTTCTTCTATTTCAAAGCAAAAAACATTGGCAAAATTAGTGTGTTTTTTCATTCACGAAAACAATTCAAGGCAAAAATATGTTAAACTCTTATGCAGAATCGCAGATCTAATAGTTTTTTTCTGTTTAAAAGCAAAAACCTATGGTAAAATTAGTATTATATTTTTATTCATGAAAACAATCCAAGAAAAAAAAGATGTTAAACTTTTATGCAGATTCGAAGATCTTATCGTTTTCTTCTGTTTAAAAAAAAAATCTATAGGGAAAAAAGATAGATCTTTTATTTATCTGTAGTGAAATAAAAATAGAAAATAAAATCATCAAGAATTCAAAAATGGAAACATTTCATTATTTTTTTTCTTTTCTCACACCAAAAATGTACCCAAAATGAAAAAAAAAATTCAACTAAAACATAATTTAAAATTAATAAAAGCATACCATTTCCTCTTGTTTTGATTTCTTCTCTCTTATGCTTGCCTTTTTTAGCTGAATCATCAACAATGCAACTTTTTAGTCTAAGTTTCATCGAATCCGGCATGATCTTTATCATCAACACTCGATCTGAGTAATTACTGTCATTAAACGCTAATTCATAGCCTGGTTGAGATTCCAGTACATTCGAGGTAAGTAAAAAAATCATTTTCACAATTGAATCAAAGCACAAAGTTTTTTTGAGAAATTCAGGAGAAATGCAGGTGGGAAATGAAGTAAACCACTGATTGAAACACTTTAAATAATTGTTTTACTTCTTTGTTTGTATTTATATGAATCAGTTAAATGTTTTACTGATTTCATTGTTGTTTTTCCTGTAACGCATATAAAATAAAATATGAAAGCCAAATTCAAAATTAGTTCTTCTAATTGATACCATTTTTCCTGTTTTCTTCTTCTTTGTGTAGTTGGATGACATCGCTCTAAATTGCTCCAAATTTCTAATTTGTATCGAAACTTTTAAAAGCATTAAATTCATGATCACAGTGGTGATGGCAACTGGTCGGGTCTGGTCTGGTTAATTTTGACAAATGCAGATGTAGAAAAAAATTAAAGTAAAATAAAAAGGATTAATTTTGTAGGAAAATGATATTGTTGTAAATAATTTTCTTGTACTAATTTGTTGGTGTTGTTCTGGTTAAGAAAACTAGTATACGTACCCACGTGTTGCGCGGAGATTATTAAAAAATATTTAATTATTTCAATACATTACATCATTTAACTTTTTTATGAATCTAAATATTATATACTTGTAAGATATTTATTTACTTTCTAAAATAACTGTTCTGTTTCATTTTTATATTTTTAACTATTCTGAAATTTATTTTATTTTTTGTTGGACATTAATTTTTTATATTCTAATTTATTTTTAAGTAACTGTGAGTGTAAATCTGTGGAACCATTCCAATAATTTTTTTTTGGATGAATGTGAATTCAACGTGTTTTTTTTATGCATTAATTATTTTTCTTACCAATTAAACTAAATATCAAAATTTGATTATTATTTTTTAAGAAAACAGAAAGTAAATGATGTGGGAAGTTAATATGAATTTAGGAATTTATTGGTTAAATATTTTTCATTACTTTTAATGTGCAGTTTATTATAGGGCAGATAATCATCTTTTAAGAAGTTAAAATTTGAATTTTCAATTGACTAAATTAAAATTTAATATTAATATATTTACTTAAGAATATGTACTATTCATATTTATAATTAAATAATTGGGTCTATATGTTGAAGTTTGATTGAAAGTATTTCATTACTGTTTTATAGTTGCTATTAAAAAGAGTAAAAAAAGCTTGATTTACTCTTTTGTAGTAACCATATTGAGTGAGTTTTCAGATAAATATCAATATATATATATATATATTTTATTTTTATTTTTATAAACTCACCTAAATTGTTTACTTTGTAAAAATAACTGTCTAGTT